>JASJUZ010000216.1:0-293937 GCA_037159825.1 Tupiocoris notatus | reverse complement strand
GACCTTTGATTTAATAAATAGTTCTTTCCAACGTCGATCATTCGTTTGCCACCCAACAACACAACAAAGTAACCAAAACTCCTGCGTTTCAGTTTTCAAAAAAAAAGAAAAAAAAAAAAGGACGAAACTCACATTTACAACGCCCAGGGTGGAAACTTCCAGGATTATTGATATCTGCCAATAACTCGTATGACGCAATCCTAGACACATTTAGAGAAGTCCGCCATCCGTGACCTAACTCTAAAAAATAATATCTGGAAACCGCATTCATATACTACTTGGATTGGTCCCAGATTCATTCCTATCGGATGGTGCCAATATCCGGTAGCCGTGAAACGAGAAAATTCCCCGAGAATAGATCTTTCAAAGACACCACGTCACAGAGCAACATAAACCTCCGCCCGCCACTATTCCGAACAACCAATATCAATTGACCAATACAACTACCACGCTATCATGTCGGAATACCGGAATAAATTGGACGGCAGAAAGGAGCCTTCCACAAATTTTTAGTTTTCCGTAATCAAGCAACAACGATTTTTCTAGTTGGCAAATCCGCTGATGACTTAACTGGGTTGTTTCTTTTTCTCTTGGAATGAAATTAGAATTCTGCATCTATTCCTTGAGAAAAAAACTTAAAAAATAAAACCGACTTCAAAAACTTTGTCTATAAAATACACTCTGAAAAGGAAAAAATAACAAAAATGTCCCAACTTCGCAGCAACTCATTCGCCAACTACACATTTTAAGGACTACTTTACTACTCGTATTGACCTGACCACTTCCTGATTGATTGGATCACCTCCCCTAATAATATAAAAATTACTATTTCTCATTTCCCAAATGATTAAGAGATTTTCCTTTCACCTCTGAATCGCCTCCAGATTGGTCATCTTTTGGAGTCGGCGCCTCTCTGGCAAAATGACTACCCGATGGTTACAAATAAATATGAATTTACGATAAATTAGTAGGTGCCAGGTAATAAGTCTGTATATTACTCAAACGCGAGAAAGAGCTATCAAAATCCTACAATTTGATGTATTTAATTATATTATTATGTTATGTCCCCGCGGAGCCACCCCTTTATGCCACCCCACTTTATGTTTAGACATAAAGTGGAATATATTTCGAGAGCTATTATATACACTGGCCATTTTCTTATTTTTAATCGATTCTACATTAAATTTCCTACATTTTCTTCCACAGCACCTAATCGTTCCCATTTCGGGAACGTGACGAAAAAAAATTCCAAAGTTGAAACTTCAAAACTATGAAAATCGTAAAAAATAAAAAAAATATTATCAATCGTTCGAATTCGATTATTTTCACTTTGAATTCGAATTCTACGTCTAATTCCCTGTAGTAATAATTAAATAATCAAATTTGAACAGTACTGTAAGTATTTGCAAAGGAGTGGCGTAGTATTAAACCTGGAAAAACTGATAGTTGTCGTGAAATTTCCTCCGTTTTGACGTCATATTTGGATTCAGCGTTAAATTTCCTATAAGAATAGCTTTCAAAATCGCTTTCAAACAAAGATTTAATATTTCACCCTTACCGATGCCAGCGGAGCTCGGAAGTTCGGCCGGCGATAAACTCGATTTACGGAAAATAATTTCTCTGGCTCTGTTTAAATTTTTTTCACCAAATTTTTTGTTACGTACGTGTGTAAGGCGTTCGAATGAAGACTCCTGCATAATAAAACAATTGATTCGCATTTATTTTGACCCCGAAAAGCGCAGTTGAAGGTCAATTTTTGAGCTTTCAAAAACCGATTTTTTTGGACCAGTTGCAGATTTTTCCGAGGAATAAAAAAAATCACAAAAACACATCATGGTAAGACACAACTTTCCTAAAAATTTCAGATTTTTATCTGTATTGAGAGAGGAGTAAAAAATCGTCAACTGATCGGTTGAAAAAAATCGCAGGGGTACCCCTTGGATTTTTCGCGAAAACTTTTTTGAAATAGATTTCGCTCAAATTCAGCATAATGATAGTTGATGATGTGTATATCAATAATATATGGTTCATTCTTCGTTTCTTTCGCACTAAATAGATGAAAAGAACGGTTGAAGTTGAAAAATGTCAAGTTTTCGTGTATAGTCTACTAATATTGTTGAATAACGCAAAAACGGTTGAAAAATGGATAGGTACATTACATTAGGAAAATGTGGAGAGTTAAATCACCCAACTGTTGGTATATTCAAACATCTGTATTGACGACTTTTTGTCTGAGTTATCCCCTGTGCAAGTTGCAAATCTTGGAAAACTTACAGTTGTTATGTCTAATTTTGCTCCTACTTTGCTCCAGTTGAAAAACCCAATACTTTATGATACAAAGTACATTCAAACACCTCCACCAACATACCAAATTATAGCAACTACTAAGTACTACCTACTATAAAAATACCTATAGATTCCCACTCTCCATACACAAATAATTAACTACTATAATAACTATATCTATACCTATACCGTTTAAGACAAGTGCTTTTTCAATCGTCGGGCGGGCGGGCCAGGAAATGTCCCCTCGGCGAGAAATCACGTGGCCACGAAATTTTTGCAGAAGCAACTCCATGGTGGCGCTACTAACCAAAAAAAAAAAAAAAAAAAAACTTCCCCTGTTTCCGAACACAATGAAACCAGCCCCACCTCCAGGGTCAGACACTCAGGTACTAGCCATTCCAAATCCATCCTCTCTGTTAAATCACCCTGTACACATTTTTTTTAAATATTAAAAAAAATCAGTATCTGATCGATTGTTCCAGGCCCAAGGATGAAAACCCATGGATTGACGCTTTCAATGACCCAAAAGCCGATTTGCAGACGTTCAGCACATGCCTCGCCCTCTCGGATCTTCACGCGGACGATGACCACAAATTGGTTTTGGCCGACTTTGGAAACGGCATACAAGTTAAACTGAAGGTAGTTCTTGTATTGTCGAATCGTAGTAACTTTCGCGTTACGAACTTCGCTCGTTTACACACTCTGCGCCCAGAACTGCGAAATTGGACTTTTTAGAGACCCAAAATTCAAGGGAAAAAAACGTGCCCTGAAAATTAGGAAAACTTTGAACATTGTGGAAGTACAATAAATTTGCAACTTGTTAAAATTCTGGCGAGTGTTTTTCTCGAACAAGACATTCATTTGGGTTTATTATTCATTAATAAACCATTGCAATCGCTCATGAAAAAATGTTTTAATACCCTTCAAAATTTAATATTTTACGTTTCAGGATACGTAGAATCCGAATATCGAATAAAAAAAATTCTATCCGTCCGCCTTACGCCGTCAACATTTTTTTGACAGAACTATAAAAGCTAAATTCTTGACATTTTCACCGAAACTCAATCTTGGTCTGACAATGGCTCAATTCTTCGGCCAAATCGCTACCTCAATTTTATAGGTATTTGTGGGAGTTTTGAGGAAGAGAAAATTCGCATTTTCCAACGTTTTTCAGAAAAAGGAGTATTTTGTATCAATTTCTAAAGATTTTTGGACGCTGAATCGAATGAGACCATCGCGGGGTCGAAAGCTTTATTGGTTCTCGAGTTATCGCAGCTTTTGTGTTGAACGAGGTAGATTTTCAAAAATTTGGTGTGAGTGTACAACTCGAGAGTTCTTGGAGCTATAAAAATCGTTCTACACACGATGGAATGTTATTCAAACACTCTCTTCAACTGCACGTTTGGGCAAAAAATTTAGCTTTTAAATTAGAAATTAAGAAAAATAAAAATGATTAAAATTACGATAGTTGCTAAAGAGTTTTTCCTTATAGTTAACAATCTTTCTACGTGATTCAACGTGGCTTGAACATAAAACATCAATTTTTATGGGGAAAATAATTTTTGTTGGGCGATTACAATGGTTTATTATTAATAAACAAAAAAAAAAAAATGTTAGGGGACGGATTTTGTTGGAAAGTAGTTTTAGAATAGACTCCTGAAGTGATGCCGTATCTTTCTCGAGCACCATTTAAATCTTGCATTAACAAATTACCTCCTGACTGTAGTATTGCTGGCTTACCAATTATTCTCATTGTGTGCTTCAGGTGTACAAGGGAACAGCTCTTTCGGCGGAACTTCCTCTCCTCTCCCAGCCAGCTGCTGTCAAATGTGTTTATACCGACAGAAACGAACCCAGAGTTGGAGGTTAGATTGCACTACTTTATTTCTTATAACCGATTAATAATGCTCTAATCGTATTTCCTGAATATTGGTGATCCGGAGTGAAATTTAATCAAAGGTCGTGATACCATGATACGAGTATCCTAGTATCGTAGTATCCTACAACACGTCGCTCTCTAAAAAATAACTTGCAAGTCTCTGTTTTTCCATAATGGACGCCTATATTTATAGTTCAATTAATACAATATCGAATATCATAAATCAAGCTAACTTGAGAGCGCAAATTGTACATTTCAACGAGTTCAGAGCGGTTTTCGTAGATTCATTAATTATTATTCGAGTTAGTTCTATCATTATGCCAAAATTTTCCAAATCTGGAATATTGCTCACTGAAGCTGCGATCGCTCGATATTATTTGCGCTCTTTATGGTCTCAGTCGATTCAGCGTCCATTCAAATCCGTTCCATTTAAATCCATTAACGTTGTTGAATATCTCCAAAAACCATTCTTGAAACTGGAGTAGCGATCTCGCCAAAGAATCAAGCGCTCGTGAGTCGAACAATGATTTGTGGTGAACATTATTTCCAAGTATGCATATCTCTTGTAGTTTCCTCGACAAACTGTTGATTTGTCGTTGATTCTGTATCAGAATCTCCATTTTCTTCTCCAGGTGGTCGTATTACTTCTTTCTGCAGGTTGAGGGGGAGAATAACGAGACGACCTCTTCTCCATTTTGGTTTATTATTCAATAATAAACCATTGTAATCGCCCAAGAAAAAAAATTTTCTAACCCCCCCTCAAAATTTGATGTTTTACGTTTCAAGGCATGTAGAATCCGAATATCCAATAAAAAAAATTCTGTCCGTCCGCCGTACGCCGTCCGCCGTCCGCCGTCCGCCGTCCGCCGTCCGCCGTCCGCCGTCCGCCGTCCGCCGTTAGCAGTTTTCCGGCCAAACTGTAAGAGCTAAAAATTTGAAATTTTCACCAAAAATCTATCTCGGTCCAAGGACGGCCCAATTCTTGAACCAACTTGCTAACTCAATTTTAAGGGTATTTTTGGGGGGTTTTGAGGGGGAGAAAATTCATATTTTCCAAGGTTTTTCAGAAAAATGTGTACGTGGTATCAAATTATATAGATTTTTGGACGCTGAAGCGAATGAGACCATTGCCGGGTCGAAAGCTTTTTTGGTTCTCGAGTTATCGCAGCTTTTGTGAAAAATTTGGGAGATTTTCAGAAATTTGACACGAGGGTATAACTCGAGAGTTCTTGGAGCTATAAAAATCGTTCTATACTCATTGGAATGGTCGTTAAAAACTCTCTCCAGCTGTATCGTTAGGCAACAGGTTTAGTTTTTAATTAGGAAATTAAGAAAAATAAAAATTATTAAAATTACAATAGTTGCTACGGAGTTTTCCCCAATAGTTACCATCTGTTTTTCGGTGGGAACGTTCACAAATTTTCGGAATATTTAAAATGACAAATGGATGGTCTTCTTAAATCAATATTGAAGCGAAATAATAATAAACCACTGTACAATCATTTGCAGCGTTTTTCTTTTTTATTACGCCGAGTACTTTCGCCCGTTCGGGCTTCTTCAGGGCATTATAGGACCAATGGTGCCTATGGCCATATGGCCTAGGCCATAGGTACCATTGGTCCTATAATGCCCTGAAGAAGCCCGAACGGGCGAAAGTACTCGGCGTGTAAAATATTACATTTTTAGGGGAGGTCGGGAAAAAAACCTTCGGGCAGTTATATTGAGCTTTCTTTTGTCCTTATTTGGTCCATGCATCTATGTTATATCCGACACCTATCGTTAACAATTGAGCTGTAATTTGGTAGCTTTGTGGTTTTTTCCCCTATGGACAGATTAAAGTTAGTGAGTAGGCTTCACATTCTTGCTTCATGGTAGGACTCGATAAACTCAGAAAGTACAATGGGAAATGGGAATTCTATGGTACCAAGGGAACCTAAAAGTAACCGGAATGGGGCTGGCGTGGGAAAGTGGAGGGGAGGAGGAGAATTTCTGTAGAGTGGGGTGAAGGGCAACATCTGCCAAGTCAGTGTGCACTTCTTCGGTGCAAGGGCTCTTAGATGAGGATTTTTTCGTGAACCTCTTTTTTACTTCCATGTTTACGTAGTAAATGGAAGTATTGAGATCGTCTGAAAAGTCGAATTCGGAACCGAGGTCCTGATGGAAGAAATTTTCATAGTGGTATACTCAGAAACACTTTCTGAACAAGTGTCTGTGAGTCTGTGTGTCCGTCTGTCCGTCTGTCTGTGGTCACAAACTGACATAAATCGCCATATCTCCCTGAAAAATGGATGAAACCCTGTGAAATTTTAAGGGAATGTTTTCCCAGTGATAGTGCAAAATTAGGTTTTTCCGAATTTTGAATTACACACAGTACTTCCGAGATATAAGCGTTCAAAGTTTTTTCTGTTTCGATTTTTACAGGCTACGAGAGTCAATATTTTTCTACGTTTGAGGGCTTGAAATGTCGGTTATGGCAAGCAGAAACCACCAGATTTTTTGTATATTGGGTCACATACAGTGCCTCCACGTTATGAGCCTTTTTAACGATTTCACAAGTGCATGTTTTGTATTTTGATTTTTACAGGCCGCAAAACTCAATGTATTTGAATGTTTGAGGTCTTAAAATGTTGGGGTTGGCGATTGAATGATGCCTGATTTTTATCAAGTGGGTCACATGCAGTACTTCCGCGTTATTTGCACATTTACTACATTTTGATTTTTATAGACCACAAAAATGAATATATTTGAACGCTGGAGGACTTAAAATGTTTCTATATGACAGTTGAATATCGCTTGATTTTTATTTTCGGGGTCACATGCAGTACCTACCTCCTCGTAAAACGCATTTTCAGTTATTTTATTTGTATTTTTTGGGTCTCTTTGCTTTAAATATGACCAACTTTGACCTTCTTCACAAAACTTGTTTTGCATAGTTTGGGTAACACACAGTACTTCCGCATTAGGCCATTTTTCAACTTTTGAGATTTTAATAGACCACAAGAGTGAATATATTTTAGAATTTGAATTTTTCTATATGACAGCTGAATATCGCTCGATTTTTATTATTGGGATCACATGCAGTACTTCCTCGTAAAACGCATTTTCAGTTACTGTACTTTTTGGGCTCTTTGCTATATATTTGACCAACTCTGACCACGTTCACAGAACTTGTTTTGTATAGTTTGGATAACACACAGTACTTCCGCCGTTTGCCGTTTTTTTGCATAAGAGATTTTCACAGAGCACAAGACTTAAATGACTTAGACTTAAATTTTTCTTTATGACGGTTGAATGTTGCTTGATCTTTATTATTGGGGTCACATGCGGTACTTCCACGTAAAACGCAATTTCAGTTATTTCTTTCTAGCGCTTTTGTAACTTTCGGGTCTCTTTGCTTTAAATATGACCAACAACGACCATGTTTTGTTTAGTTTGGATCACATACCGTACGCCGCCTTACGCCGCTTATCGCTGTTGAGCTTTTTACAGGGTGCGAAAATCAACATATTTGACGCTAGAGGTACTAAATATTTGTAATGGTGAGTGAATTACGCCTGATCTTTACCGCTAGGATCACACGCTGTACATCCATGCTACCCAGTAGTGGTTTGGATCAGAAATCCTCTGTTAGCTTTATCTGAACGTTTCACGCACCTGCTCCCAGAGCGCTCTGCTCACTTTTTGAACAAGGGTCTGTGCGTCCATTTGTTAGTCTATCAGAGTGAGACTATGGGTCTCCAGGCTCGTTTTTCCATAACAGCTGTTCTTAATTAACGTTTCGGCCTTCGTACGATTTTCTCGATTTTATAATTGGTTATACCAGTTACCGACTCAAACATGGAAGTACTGTGTGATCTATGCACACCACTGGTTCCATTTCTGCAATAACGTGTGACGGCCGACAGCCAGGAGCAACGTGCAGAAAGTGCAACTCAGTGTTTCCTGTTGGGGAAAACAGCAACGGAAAGATTTGCAATACTACTGCAGCTTATGGAAATAGTGCTATCATGAAAACAAAAGTTTACGAGTGGTCTTCCCGTTTCAAAAAAGGAAAAATGACGATAGAAGACCAATCCCGTTTGGGACGGCTCTCAACGTTGAGAATGGACGAATACGTCGAGAAATTAGATACTCTCGTCCATGAAGATCGTCGCTGAACAATTGACCAACTCAGTGAGATCAGTACAATGTCCTGGTGCTTAGTTAAAGAATTTTGAGCGAGGATTTGCACATGAGGAGGGTTGCTGCCAAATTCATCCCATGCCTGCTCACCAACCAGCAGAGAGAGCGTCGACATCACTGACTTAAACCAAAAATATTCAAAAATACGAATTTTCTCCCCCAAAATAAGGTTATTTGAACCCGAAAAAACTTTGAACCCTTTTATCTCAAATGCAC
The DNA here is from genome assembly GCA_037159825.1 of Tupiocoris notatus. Classification (NCBI taxonomy): domain Eukaryota; kingdom Metazoa; phylum Arthropoda; class Insecta; order Hemiptera; family Miridae; genus Tupiocoris; species Tupiocoris notatus. The sequence continues at coordinate 285,374 of JASJUZ010000216.1, read as the reverse complement.
AGTGTGTTTTTCAAATTTCAATGAGAGCTAATTTTGCTCAATCACTAGGAGAACATTTCCTGAAGATGTTGTTGAATTTCATTCATATTTTAGGAAGATATGGCCATTTATGTCAGTTTGTGACCACAGAGAGACGGACACACAGACACTTGTTCAGAAAGTAATTTTGAGTATTATAGTTCTACGAAAATTTCTTCCAACTAAACCTCGGTTCCAAATTCGACTTTTCAAACGATCTCAATACTTCCATTAATACAATTTAAACTATGAATCTGCTGTCATTTAAAAGGGCTCTCAGTTTTTTTTTTTTTTTTTTTTTCAAATTAGAAGCTGTTTTGATCATACATTTCCGTGCATGTCAGGTACTGAGGTACTTGCCGGTAATATGTTGCTGTTCTTGTTCAAAAACTCTCAATAGCATGAGAATGGATCAGTTGATGCTGGTTAATGGGTTATCTCTGTCGAAAGCTTTTCTGCATTTTCACACAGACCATTCTTCATAAAGACGGTTCACTATTGCTATCAATATTTTGGTTTATTATTCAATAATAAACCATTGTAATCGCCCAAGAAAAAAAAATTTATAACCCCCCCTCAAAATTTGATGTTTTACGTTTCAAGGCATGTAGAATCCGAATATCCAATAAAAAAATTTCTGTCCGTCCGCCGTACGCCGTCCGCCGTACGCCGTTAGCAGTTTTCCGGCCAAACTGTAAGAGCTAAAAATTTGAAATTTTCACCAAAAATCAATCTCGGTCCTACGACGGCCCAATTCTTGAACCAACTTGCTAGCTCCATTTTAAGGGTATTTTTGGGGGGTTTTGAGGGGGAGAAAATTCATATTTTCCAAGGTTTTTCAGAGAAATGTGTACGTGGTATCAAATTATTTAGATTTTTGGACGCTGAATCGAATGAGACCGTCGCTGGGTCGGTAGCTTTATTGGTTCTCGAGTTATCGCAGCTTTTGTGAAAAATTTGGGAGATTTTCAGAAATTTGACACGAGGGTATAACTCGAGAGTTCTTGGAGCTATAAAAATCGTTCTATACTCATTGGAATGGTCGTTAAACACTCTCCAGCTGTATCGTTAGGCAACAGGTTTAGTTTTTAATTAGGAAATTAAGAAAAATAAAAATGATTAAAATTACAATAGTTGCTACGGAGTTTTCCCCTATAGTTACCATCTGTTTTTCGGTGGGAACGTTCACAAATTTTCGGAATATTTAAAATGACAAATGGATGGTCTTCTTAAATCAATATTGAAGCGAAATAATAATAAACCACTGTACAATCATTTGCAGCGTTTTTAAACTGGTATCGGCGGGAAGATTATTACAAATCACTAGCTCCAAAAATGATTTTAATGAGGCACTGACCTGAGCAAAGAAAACATGCAGCTTCTCCGCCGGTTGAGTTCAAATGTACCAAGAGGACCTCTTCGACTTTCATGTATTCTCCGCCAAAAATTAGCATTGCACGAACGTTGTGGGTCGTCCTCTTAATCTACAGAATCCATGAAATCTGGTTTAAGTATAACTAAACCCTTCAAATTACTTCTTGAAACTACTGTACTTGTTGAGCTGTCTCGAGGCAAGCTCAGCAGGCTGAAGCATTTGTTTCAAAATCAGACGTGCACACAGGTCGTTTTCCATTATTTTGTTTTTACCTCATTTCTGGGAAGTTTACGTGAAATACATTTTACATGTAAATCAACAAACCCGACTCATCGTTGGCGATTATTCACGCTCAAAAAATTAAGCAACAGGATCGAATTGAACATACTTTATTATTTCCGTCCATTATTTCTCCAGCTGTAAACATTCTGAACCAACTTAATATGCATCCTTGATTTATAGAAGTAGTTAATTATGGGATTAAGCTATATGAAGAATATCGGTTATAATTCAAGTACAACTAAAAGTTGAGTAGATTATATAAAAGAAGGTTGTCCCGGTTCCAGCTCGGTTAGAAGAAAGTTTAATAATTACAGGAATACAAGGGAAAGTTAGATTTGTTCGAATTTGGTTTATTATTCAATAATAAATCATTGTAATCGCCCAAGAAATTTTTTTCTGAACCCCCCCCCCCCAAATTTGGTGTTTTAAGTTTCAAGGCATGTAGAATATCCAATAAGAAAAATTCTGTTTGTTCGCCGTTAACACGTTTCCGACCAAACTATAAAAGCTACATTCTTGAAATTTTCACCAACAATCAATCTCACAACGGCCCAATTCTTGAGCCACATGCTAGCTCAATTTTAAGGGTATTTTTGGGAGGTTTTGAGGTTGAGAAAATTCGTATTTTCAAAAAAAGAAAAAGTTTGTATCTTTCAGAAAAAGTTGTATTTGGTATCAATTTCTGTAGATTTTTACATGCTGAATCGAATGAGACCATCGCGGGGTCGATACGTTTATTGGTTCTTGAGTTATCTCAGCTTTTGTGACTCTCTTCAACCATACTGTAAGGCGAAAAATTCAGATTTTAATTTGAAAATCAAGAAAAATTATTAAAATTACAATAGTTGCTTCGGAGTTTTCTCCAAGAGTTACCTTTTTTTTTCGTTTTTGGGTAGTCGCTTCATATCTTCTTGGTTTTGAAGTTTGCGGGGGAGAAAAACTGGGCCACTCGTTCTCATTTTTCTTTATTGCCCGCCGAGCACTTCGCGGGGTTTTTTTTTTTTTTTTTTAATGGGAACTTTTGCAAATGTTTCACAAATGGATAATCATTATTGAAGCGAAGGAATTATATACCACTGTACATTCATTTGCAGCGTTTTTATAGTAATCTGACAAAAATTCTCCATGTTTGGTCATGTAAACCAGCGCGGGCAATCTTAGTTCATTAAGAGTAAGCTGAAATAGCGCTTCTTTTGACAGCATTGATCCACAATTTATGTTTAGTGAACCAAAGTAATCTTTCAAACGAAATCGCCGAAAGGTTGAAAATGAAAATCACGCTGACTCTTAAATTCTCCAATTGAAATTCACATAAACTTTGCCATTCTTTCTGCAGGTTTAGGGGTAGAATCATAACGAGGCGACCTCTTCTCCATTTTTGTTTCCTTTCTTGTTATTCAGCCGAGTACTTTCGCCCGTTCGGGCTTCTTCAGGGCATTATAGGACCAAGGGTACCTATGGATCTCCCCCTCAACCTGCAGAAAGAAGTAATGCGACCACCTGGAGAAGAAAAATTTGCCATTCTTTCAACTCATTTTCCCTATGAAATTGACTTAAAACGTTGTATTTTGATTATTTGCAGGTATAATCGTGGCTAGTGGAGCAAACGTGTTGGTTTACCGTAACTGTCGGCCTTATTTCAAGTTTACATTGCCACCACAAGAATGTTCGGGCTTCGAAGCCGAAGTATGGAACGACTTTTCGTCAGCCGACCAACTCGTCCAGGTTTTGAAAGATCTCAGCCTAGAATTGGGTTTTTCCAATCTGTCATCGCCTTCGCAACATCTCATGTTGATGTCTCCGGCCCACAGAGAGGATTACCTCGGTACTCGCTTGCACTTTGTCGCAAAAAAAGAAGTAAGCAGAAAGTTATTGGTTTCCTCGGTTCAAATAATTTGTCGTTCGCTGAAAGGCAGAACACCACACTATTCATAAATTTCACTGACCAAAAACTGTGTATGTGAAATTTTACCCTCAAATATCATTAAACCTAATGTTTTCAGCACTGGGTCTGTTTTATTGGTTTGTGTGAAGAAAAAGTGAAATTTTTATGGGAAGGAGTTCATTTGTAAGAAAATGGCCCATAGCTTTTCTCACCATTCCTAAAAATGAGGGCGGCTGTATGAAAAAAATTAAACAGATGAAAACTTGACTACTCTTCTTGGCCACTCTTGTTTGGTTTTATTCGATTATAAACCATTATAATTGCCCAAGAAAAACAATTTTCAATTCCCCTCAAAATTTGATGTTTTACTTTTCAAGGCATGTAGAATCCGAATATTCAATTTTAAAATTCTGTCCGTCCGCCGTCAACACCTTTCTGAAGCTGAATTCTTGAAATTTCCACCAAAAATCACTCTTGGTCTGGCGATGGCTGAAATTTTTAGCTAAATTGCTACCTCAATTTTAGGGATATTTTTGGGGAGTTTTGAGGGGGAAAATTTGAATTATCCAAAGTTTTTCAGAAAAAGTTGTATTTAGTATTAATTTCTATAGATTTCTGTACACGATTAAATTTTTTGGGTGAATCCATCGAGTAGTCGATAATTTTATTGGTTCTCAAGTTATTGCAGCTTATGTGGTGAACTTGGGAGATTTTCACAAATTTGGCATGAGAGATCCTGGAGCTATAAAAATCATTCTATACTCGTTGGAATGCTCGTCAAACACAATCTTCAACTATACCGTTAGGCAAAAGAATTTTGCTTTTGGTTTGGATATTAAGAAGAATAAAAATTATTTAAAAAACCATAAGAACGTTCACAAATGTTCAGAATAATCAGATAGATAGTCTTCTTAAATCATTATTGAAGCAAAGGAATAATAAACAATTGTAGAATTATTTGCAGCGTTTTTCAAAATGGTGGTTTTTGAATATTTGTGTTATCCTTGATCATTTTTGTCGATTAGCTGGATCAATCCCTCTTGCTTAAAATACTCCAAGCTTCCCACAACCGCCATAGTGCCAAAAAGAAACCCACTCACTGCCATTTGACGGGTTTGCATTTTGTAGCTTCCGAGCTTGGCCTAGCTCATATATTTTTGCAAAATAGTGTTCATTTAATCATTATTCCGCTTCTTAGATGAGTCCTCACGTCCATGACTGAGTCAACTGACTGCTTAGCGATGATCGGTAACAATCACATTGACATCGTGAATCGCAATTACAAAATGTAGAGCTTTTGACATTTTCGTTTCAGGGGGCCATATATTAATGTTGAGCTGGCTTATCCACATAAAACTTGCTTTTTGAATTCCAAATCCTACTCCATTTCAGCTGCCCCACTATACATCAATGTGCACCATTAATCACAATATGTTGATTCGTTATAGAGAGAATTGGGTGTTTCAATAATGCGCTTCTGTTTTACAGAGGTATTTCAAACTTCTAACTGCCAAAGTATAAATTTTCCTTTTTTCTCATAGTAGCATAGAACTGTTTAAAAATGTATTATTCAATCTTTCAGATGGTGATAACTTGTATGACTACACTTAACAAATATGCCGCTCAGAACGAGATGTTTCAGTCGTAATTTTGGCGACGGAAAACAGCCAACTGTTCGTCATGGACCCAGAAACGTTCACTCTCATCAATGAATTCAAGGTGAGTAATGTTTTAAAATGCCTTCAACACATCCTGTTGATTTCTGGTTAACGTTCAATTGTCTGAAAATGTTCAACAAGGTATTGTTGGTAACATCATGGTTTAATTGTAGGTAGTTAAACAATTTTTTTTTAACGTGGGTATTGAAGGGTGACTATAGTTTATTATTTTATTGTCAAGAAAGTTATTGTTTTAGTCTCCTAAATTTAAATAAAATATATTCAGATATTGCTGAGCAGCCTTGCAAACTTGTGCTGTCTCTGACCAGTGGTGCTTAGCTACAACTCATGAACAGCAAATGTTAAAGACCAATTAACATTGAATTTGGACGAAAACATTTCTTTTAACTTGACTTGTCCACGTTTCAAGATGATCTGTTTCTTGGCGTTGTTTTCCTTGCTATGTCACGAAAAATAACTTCGTTGTAGTTTTGTCGCATCGATCGTTCTTCGTTGCTGGGGTCGAGGGAGAGAACAAGTCGCCTTGGTTTTAACTAATAATACTCGCTATGATGTCTATTTACCGTTCATATTATTAAGTTGTGGAATTCAAATGTTACCACTTGTAAAGTCTCCGTTTCCATACACCAATATTTATTGAGTTACGGACCTCTATGTCCACGCAATTCACTCTTTTTGTGGCAACAGGTAAATTTTACTTGTGGTTCCTGATAAGCTGTTAAATAGCAATGTTCCAGTTTTTGGTTCACAATAATCTGAACTGTCAGTATTCTAACGTTCGTAAAATTACAAAATTATTTTGTTTCATAATAAACAGCTGCCGGATGTCTGCTGTAATATTTGTGCGTCGGGTATCTTCCTGGTTGAATACTGTATCGTCTTAGCCATGCGCAATGGAGCTCTTCATTCGTTAAGAGGGAGTCATTTGAGATTCGTAACTCACCTAACATCGCATCCTGTGACATTGATTATGATCGCCAATAAAGTCATCACCACTAACATGGACTCCACGTTGAACTGTTATAATTTGAAGGTAAAGCTACTATTTCCTAAGTGTATTGCTGATAATAATAATAATGGTTTGCACAGTATTTTCAAAACTCGTTTTCTCAATATGTTGGTATGGCGAATTTTTTTTGTTTTTTTGCGTAAAGGTTTTGTGAGGGGTTTGGGTCCCTGTGCCACTAGGAACTTCAAGTGGATCTATTGTGACTTAGCCTTTCTTGGTAATACACGTCGGGCATAGTAATACAGTCACAGCCAAGAGACTCCGGTATCTTCACAGGGATTTCTGGAAAACCACCAGATCTCTTATGCGGCCGCATAGGACATCCTAGCCTCTCTAAGGAAGCTGTCCTACATGGCCGCATAAGAGATTTGGTGGGTTTCCAGAAACCCCATGTGAAAGGCACCGGAATCTCTTCGCTGCGACTGCTGGGCAGTGACAGAAGACGTGTTCAGCCATCTCCATCCCGTTCCGACAGAGTCAGCATCTGACATCCTCCCACTTGCCTATCTTATTGAGGTCGTATCACGGCGGGCAGTGTCTAGTTAGAAATCATGCCAGGATTCAGACTTCCCTTCTGCCCGACGCCAGTAGCATTGTTGACTTTTGGTACAAGGGTGCGATCAGCCTCTTTGTTTGACCGCCTAAGCCCCAGTAGGCTATTCCAAAAGGCAGTCTTCTTTTGAGCTTCCCATGGGGCAACGGGAGATTAGATTGCTTTTCGGAAGCCCACATTTGACTCCGGCCGATGGGGTGGGTTTTCAAATTGCTTCAAACCGTTCCACTTTTTGAAAGAAAATTTGAAAAGGGATGTTAACATAATTTTCTGTATTATCTTGGTTGCTGACATGACGGTCAGGATGTTTTTGGAAATCCAATTATTTTGAGCAAATTGAAGTGCTGTTTAGCCATAAAAATACTGTAAGATTGTCTGTTTTTATGAATTCAAAAGCATAATGAAACAAATAATCATCTCATCTTCTGTAGGGCAGGAAGTACTGGACGATCGCTTTGCCGGACAATCCACTTCACATGATGGCCGTACCTTTACCTAATTTAGCTCTGCATTTGACTGCTGTATGTTTTGCTCATGGGAACATAAACTTGTACAACGATTCAAATCTTGTCTACGTGATTACCACTCAAGAGCCGATACACTCAATGGTGTTTGGACGGTATGGTCAAGAAGAGCATGCTCTAATATCAGTAGCTGCTAGTAAGTGGTCTTTATTATCATCGTTTTGAAGCGGTTGTAGTGTTGTTCTGAAGTACTGTGTGTCATTCACACTCCCGAAACGGATAATTTTGCAAATCCACAGGAAGAACTCGTTCTGAAAATTTCATTGAGTTTCATTCATTTTTTACGGAGATATGACGATTTTATCACTTTTGACCACAGACAGGCGGACACGCAGAAACTTACTACGTAAATATGGAAGTAAAACTGCTACCATCATCAATTGTAATAGTAGCAAGAAATCCCACTCCATTGAGCAATAGAATAATGAAATTGTTGAGGCAAACACAGCCACTTAAGCTGGACAATTTACTTCGCGCTAACTTCGTTCGTTATCTATTGTTGCTCGATGTTCTGTTTACAATCCCGCGTTTCGTTTCGTTTTGTATACCTACTCGTTTTCTACCAATATATTTTGCCCAATTTCGTCAGTTTTATTTAATATCTTTAAACTTCCTCATCAGGTTATGGGCCCAGACCCGCGAACTGTGATTTTTATTAAAGAGGAAGTGTGACTGTGCAATTTTTTGTTTGTTTTTCGACTCGTGACTGATAACGTTTCGTTCGAGTTGTTTTGTGTTTGGATCGTCATCATGGCTTCAAATGTAGACTACAAAACACAAGTTGAAAAATTGCAGGGGCAAGAAAATTGGTCGAGATGGAAACGACAAATCACGCTCGTCTTGAAGTATCAAAAGGTTTTGGACGTCGTTCTGGGTGAGTCAACAGCCAGTGATAAAGCATCCCCGGATTTTGATTCGAAAGATTCACTCGCCAACTCATTATCATTAGTTCATTGAACGCAACAAATGAAGAGTTAACTTCGTCGTGTAATTCTGCTAAAGCTGTATGGGACAAGCTGGAATCAACGTACGAACAAAGCTCTAGTCAGAGGGTTGATAGGCTCCTAGAAGCGTTCTTTTCTAGTGAGTGGCTTGGTACTGAAGATATTGTATCTCATATCGCCCGTCTTCAGCGTGGTTTCAATGAACTAAATGTTGAGTTGAAGAAGCTTGAACAAGCTGAGTTATCGGAATTGATTTTAATGGGGCGCATCATGTCGACGTTACCTGCTCCGTATTTTGAATTCAAGAGCGTGTGGGAAAGTGTTCCTATTTCTGAAAGGACCTTGAATAAATTGACTGAGCGTCTCAGGTTGATTGAAATGAGGCTGCCTAGTAAAAGTGACAATAGGGAGGATTCTGCTCTTGTCGCGAAGGCTCCGATGAAAATTCAGAAATCGGCTAGTAATCGGATCCCGGATCGGAATATTCCGAGGAGGAATGAGATCAGAAAAATTTCGTTTCGTCTCGTGTCAGGTGTTACAAATGTCGTCTTCAAGGTCATATTGCTAGAGATTGTCCGAATAAGAGACAAGGTCAGCGAATGGCGGATTCTAACCCCGGAGGTCAAGCCTTTGTGTGCGGTCCTCGATCGGATGGTGAGAATCGTTGGGTAGTCGACTCCGGAGCTACCGAGCATATGACAAATTCGAAAGATTTTTATGCTACCTACGAGCCGTTTCGTCACCAAGGTTCATACAGGTTGGAAATCGTGATGTGATAGCAGCCTACGGTCAAGGTGATATTCTTGTCGAATCGAATGTGTATGGGAAGCGGGAAGTCAATCACTTGAAAAATGTGTGGTTTGTCCCGGATGTTAGTCGTAATCTTTTCTCCGTCAGTCAAGCCTTGGATAAAGGTTTTGATTTTTCAGCCAACAACGTTGAGTGCCAATTCAAGAAAAACGGGCAAGTTTGTTTGACTGGTAAAAGATTTGTTGGAGGCTTGTATTTCCTGGACATGAAAATTCGAATTCCTCAGAATGCGGCTGAAGTTTTGTTTGCGTCATCGCCAAACACTCTTCAACTTTGGCATGAAAGGCTGTGTCATCAGAATAAGCGCCATGTTCAACGATTTTTGAAGCTGCGAGGAGTTGATGTGAGCGGAGGTGATGGTCTATGTGAAGGGTGTATCTTCGGCAAGCATCATCGACAACCGTTTCATCGCAGAGTTGATCGGCCATCGAAATGTGGACAGTGGATTCATGCGGATGTGTGTGGTCCCTTCCAGCAGCCTTCTCCTGGTAATTCGCTCTACTTTGTTTGTTTTAAGGACGATTTCTCAAAATTCAGACGTGTTTTCTTTTTGAAAAAGAAGTCCGAGGTAGCGAATTGTTTTGCTGTATTCATCGCAGAAGCCAAAAACGCAGGACACAGTATCTCCGAGCTGTTTTGTGATGGTGGAGGAGAGTTCATGAACGCCAGTTTGAAAAAGCTACTCCAAGACAACGGTATTTCTCTACGTGTGACAACTCCTTACACACCACAGCAAAATGGTGCTGCAGAGAAAGAAAATAGGACTCTTGTAGAAGCGGCACGATCTATGCTCCATTCGAAGAATCTGCCGCTTAAGCTCTGGGCAGAGGCAGTGAACACTGCTGTTTTCGTAATCAACCGGACCGGGCCAACATGTGTTGATGGCAAATCGCCGATTGAGGTTTGGATGGAGTGTCCTCCCCCGAAAATTGACAATTTTCGAATTTTCGGAACTAAATGCTATGCGCATGTGCCGAGCGCCAAGAGAAGAAAATTGGATAAGAAAAGCGTTCCTTGTATTTTTGTCGGATATCACAATGGATACAACGGTTATAGGTTGTGGAATTTCTCTTCTAATAGTGTCATAACGTCTCGCGATGTCATTTTTGATAATGAATGTCCATTGTTTGAATTGATTAAATTGCCAGCGGATGTGGAACTTGTCGATGAGGATGTCGTTAATATTGGGAATGATGAACCTGTTGAAAGTGAAAAATCTACTGTTGAAATGAGTTTGGTACCATTTCGTTCGGAAACTCAGTACGATGTTGACAGTTTTTCGGATTTCGGAGACAGGGTCGGAGAGGAAGAAAATTCAATTGGTTTGAATCGTCCAGAAAATCAGCAGAAACCAGAAATTTCTTCTGCTGCCAGCTCGTCCTCTCAGATGATGGATTCCAATTCTGTTGTCATTCGCCAATCTCGTCGGAAGAAGAAGATGCCTTCATTTCTTGCGAACAATTACGTTCTTATCGCTGACAAAGATCTGTCCTTCGGTGATGCACTTCACTCGAGCGAAAAAGATTTGTGGCTCAAGGCAATGCAAGAAGAAATCAATTCACTGAACGAAAATGACACGTGGAGTTTGGTTGATTTACCCAAAAATAAGAGAGTGATTTCGAATCGTTGGGTTTTAAAAGTCAAACAAAAACCTAACGGCGAAATTGATCGATACAAAGCTCGTCTTGTAGCTAGGGGCTTCGCACAACAAGAAGGAGTAGATTTTCATCAAACGTTCAGTCCGGTTGCTCGTTTTGACACGGTTAGAGCTCTTTTAAGTGTCGCTGCAACTGAAGGTTATTCGTTGGGCCAGTTTGATGTGCAAACTGCTTTCTTGTATGGAGGACTGACTGAAGAAGTGTACATGAAGCAACCGCTGGGTTTTGACGACGGTAGTGGTCGGGTGTGTAAACTCAAGCGAAGTATTTATGGGCTGAAACAGTCATCGCGCTGTTGGAATCAGCGATTTGTTCAATTCATGACTTCTCAAGGTCTTCAAGCCTCTCAAGCCGATCCTTGTCTATTCGTGCGTCAATCTGCAGATCAACGCAAGTTAATGGTTGCGATTTACGTCGACGATGGGATCCTGGTTGGAGACGACGCGGACATCAAGCGTTTTCTCGTTCGCATGGGAGAAGAATTTAAAATCACGACTGGTGGTCTGGAATCTTTTCTTGGCATGCAGATTTCCAAGAATGCTGATGGTTCCATTTTTCTTCATCAGCAGGCGTATTCCATGAACATTCTCAGACGTTTTCACATGAGTGACGCCAATCCAGTTGCCACTCCTTGTGAGAAATTGCAAGTTTTGGAGTGCGATTCTTCTCTGGATAAAAAAGTTCCCTATCGAGAGGCTGTAGGTAGTCTGTTATACCTGACTATGACTACGCGCCCGGATCTGGCTTATGCTGTCAGCATCGTGTCCGAAGTGTTGGATTGTCCGAAGAAATCCGACTGGACGGCTGTGAAGAGAATCTTCAAATACTTGAAATCAACTTCAGACTACGGTCTTCTCTTCTCTTCGATGGCAGCGTCTCGAGAGCTGAAGTGCTATTCGGATTCAGATTTTGCGAATGATGCGCACTCTCGTCGGTCAAGAACTGGTGTTGTCACCATGTATGGAGGTGCTGCGATCACCTGGCTCAGCCGTAAGCAGAGCATCACAGCCTTGAGTACCACTGAGGCGGAGTACATTGCGGCCAGTGAGGCAACAAAAGAAATGTGTTGGATCACTCGACTACTGGCAGAGATTGCAGATTCTCCTCCAAAGCCCACACTTATGGTAGACAACAGGAGCACCATTCGACTCATCAAGAATCCTGAGTTTCACCGTCGGACTAAACATATTGAAGTCCGTTTTCACTTTATACGTGAGAAGTATATGAATGGTGACTTCGTTCTGGACCATGTCCCATCTGCAGATCAGCGAGCGGACATTCTCACCAAGAGTCTTCCGGCTGGTCCATTCGTCAAAAACAGAACATCTCTTGGAGTGTTGTGTTTGAGGGGGTGTGTTGAGGCAAACACAGCCACTTAAGCTGGACAATTTACTTCGCGCTAACTTCGCTCGTTATCTATTGTTGCTCGATGTTCTGTTTACATTCCCGCGTTTCGTTTCGTTTTGTATACTCGTTTTCTATCAATATATTTTGCCCAATTTCGTCAGTTTTATTTAATATCTTTAAACTTCCTCATCAGATATTTCACCTAGAAAAGAATCAAATTCAGTTGAAAATTGTCCGCTTTCAATGTCGTCGAATTTCTTTTAAAAAAAAGGAAATTTTAGTTTTTAGAGGATCGAATTTTTTCAGCAAGTGTCGATTTCCAGTTCGATTTTGTACATTTTTATTTGAAACAAAAAAGAAAAAGGTTTCTACTTATTCTTCAGTTTGCTCAAGTAACATTTTCCACGATGCCAAACCTGGATTTTCTCTGGTTGGGTCTGCTAAACCTAACAGTCATGTAGGTACTGCGTGTATTTTACAGTGCGCGAATAATCAACTGCATTGTTTTCATATAGGTAAACAAAAAAACTAAAAAAATAAAAACTAAAAAAAAAAAAATTAAACGACTACGCGTATTTTCCATTCCGCGTTCCCAGAATAAGTCGAAATCTACGGCTTTGAAATCTGAATTTCAATAATCCACTCTACCTAACGAGGCTTGCGTGGAATTTTTGTGGGACGAAATTACACGGTAGCATTCCCTGCAGTCCCTTGCAATTAAGCCGACCTCCTATTGTTCCGTTGTCGGCTATGTACTTGCCTGTGATTCGAAAAGGAGATTCTTCAAAATTGAGAATAGCTGTCCATACACGGACGATATTTCTCTTCTAAAATCGCGCGCCGCGGAAACAACCAAAGGAAAAAAGATGCAAATGATTGTACTATAGTTTATTATTCCTTTACTTGAATAATGAACTAAGAAGACCATACGTAGTCGTCTCAACTTTCAAGTTTTCCAAGATTTGTAACTTGCATAGTGTTTAACTTGAACAAAAAGTCGTCAATTCAGATGTTTGAATATACCAAAGATAGGTAATTTAATTGTCCACATTTTCCCAATGTAATGTACCTATCCATTTTCCAACCGTTTTCGCGTTATTCAACATTATTAGATGAGTATACACGAAAATATCACATTTTTCAACTTTAAACGTTATTTTCATCTATTTAGGGCAAAAGAAACAAAGAATGAACCATATACTATTGATATACGCATCATCAAATATCATTATGCTGAATTTGAGCAAAATCGGTTTCAAAAAATTTTTCGCGAAAAATCCAAGGGGTACCCCTGCGATTTTTTTCAACTGAACAGTTAGCGATTTTTTACTCCACTCTCAATGGAGATAAAAATCTGAAATTTTCAGGAAAGTTGTATCTTACCGAGATGTATTTTTGTGATTTTTTTTATTTCTCGGAAAAATCTGCAAATGGCCCAAAAAAATCAGTTTTTGAAAGCTCGAAAATATGACTTTAATCGCGATTTTCGGGGTCAAAATAAATGCGAATCAATTGTTTCATTATGCAGGAGTCTTCATTTGAACGCCTTACACACTTACATGGCAAAAAATTTGGTGAAAAAAATTTAAACAGCGCCAGAGAAATTATTTTCCGTAAATCGAGTTTTTCACCGGTCGCAATTCTGAGGGTGAAAAATTAAATTTTCGTTTTTAAGTGTTTTCGAGAGCTATTCCTATAGGAAATTCAACGCTGAATCCGAATTCAACTTCAAAACGGTGGAATTTTGGCGACAACTATAAGTTTTTTCCATTTTTAGTGTTACACAACCCTTGAAATCTGTTAAAAACACTAACACTGTACTGTTCAATATCAATTTATACCCCATTCTTGTAGGAAATTTAACGCTGAATCTGAATTTGACGAAAAAACTATGGAAATTTGAAGACAACGGTTGGTTTTCTCGTTTTTAGTGTTACACCGTTGTTATGCCTTTATACTTTGAAAATCCGTTGCGAATACTTACAGAACTGTTCAAATTTGATTAATTATTGATTCTTACAAGAAATTAGACGTGAAATTCGAATTTTTCAAATTCTTACGATTATTGATATTTTTGATTTTTTTTCGATTTTCATACTGTTGAAGTTACAACTTGGGAATTTTTTTTTCGTCACGTTCGCGAATTTTGAAAATGTAGGTAGTTGTTGTGAAAGCAAATGGAGGAAATTTAATTTAGAATCGATTAAAAATAAAAAGCGACAGTGATTATTTTTTCCGAGATATATTCCACATTTTGGTAAAAAACGTGTTTTGACTTATTTTCGATCGCAAATAGCTCCGCGACGGCATAACATAAAAATATAGTTAAATGCTACCAAATTTAGGATTTTGATAGCTCTTTCTCGCCTCCGAGTAATATACCTATGTAAAAGTGGTCGGTTCAAAAGTTATTTGCGAAAAACAGGCGAAAAACGCGAAAAATCGGGCAATTAAATTTTACAGTGCAATAAAATTTAAACAAAAGTTTTATTTAAAAAAAAAATAATAATAAAAAAATATGACTTTTCCAGCCGATTATGTTGTCTCTATTAACGACACTATGATCAAAATTTGGCTACCTAGTCCCAGTTTCTCAGTCAATCGTATACCCAAGGATTTCCGACTTTCTGTTCGGGCCGATCTAGCTCCGGCTAAAATCAACCAAGGAACAAATTCTTGTACTTTTTCGTTTGAAGAATTTACCCATGAACAAAATGCGCTCATAAAATCTTATCGCCTTGTGTGATAATATTTCGAGGAAATCGCGATCAACTGCGGAAAAACGTGGTTTCGAATAAGGTCAACATTTTACATTATCTCTCCTCAAGAAAATTTTAAGGCCTAAATCGAAAAAGTAGGAGTTATCCGCCTCCGGATTTCGAGTTTAATTAACGAAATTGGAGCAAAATAATTTTTTACTTTCCCCAATTTTTCTCTGCGGGCGAACGATTTTTTTTCTCACTAAGTTTCAAGTTTCGGCTTCAGACCGCTATATCCTCGCGGAGGTGATCCGATCAATCCTAGTGACGAAAATGTTTAGAATTTCCCGCACGACATATCTGTAACGCACATGGTACGTACGAAAATCAATATTTAAAGAGTTACAGCTTCCAATAGACAAAATTTCGCGATCGTAAAATTTCGCCAAAACGACGTTTTTCTTGTTTTTTTTTATACATTTCGGATTTTTTTTGAAAAGCAAAGCAAAAAATCGAAATTCTGGAGGTTTTTCACCCGATGGCCTTAAATTTTAAGTATACCCTATTTTTTTCATCCAAATCCCTCCGGCCAGTTCTTCAATCAATCGTATACCTCTCCTCCTCGTTTTGCAGTTTTATATATATTCTACACTTCAACTTGAATCGGTTAATAGGTACAACTTCACGTGGTTGAAAAAAATCGACATTAAGTTCAAGTAGGTAGCAGGGAATTGAGTGATGATATCACATCATGACATCTAATCAGCGAGATAGTGATGAGGCGTATAGAAGGAGATTGACCCTGATTGGCCTTAATAGCCCAGTTCGACTCGGTCTCGAGCAGGAGTAACCGAACAGGTCAAAGGCAGCAACCTAGCTCTTACAACCTTCCAGATCTCGCCAATTGGCAGTGGCATGAAATCTTCTGTAGCACGAGCCTGTGCATTGAGCATTAATGATAATTCCCAATTGTGTCAAATTGGCGAGTTTCAATTTTAGTTGGAAACCAAATTAGAGTGGTCTCTTGTTTTCGGTTGTCAGGAATCGTTTGGTCGTCTTTTTTTAATTTTTTTTTCTAAATCTTTTTATTATATATTTTTTTTTTAAAGTGCAAAATATGTTACGTTACCTAAGAACTCCTAAACTCTTGATGAGATCGTCTTGATCGCAAAACTGGGAAATCGCCAAGCGCATTCCCGTGACATTATCTGGATAAAAACATTTCTGAAAATCGGTGGTAATTTAGATGAAAGTGCGAATTTTTCGATATCGAGGTAATTTCTTTGGAACGATTCTGTTGGCTTCTGTCACATGATTTTTGACCTAGAATGTCCACTTGATTGAAAGAAATGAATTGATCTTTCCACACAGCTTATTATTTGATGCTTATTACATGCTAAAGAACGTAAAACATAAAATTTTGAGGCGTTAGATAAAAAATTGTTCTTATCGAATAATAAACCAAAAATTCTAATTTCATTTGAAAAATGTCAAATTATGTTGAAAATATTTCAAATATAAAGAGTGCCAGTTAAAAAATCGTTTTAGCTGAAAAAAGTTTTTTTTCTATTAAACCTTATTTATGGAGAGTTAGTGGAATTTTTAAAAAATTTGCTGGAAATTCGTACGAATTCTTTCCTTTTGGAAGGATCTAGCCAAGATTGATTTTTGGTGAATATTTTAATAATGTAGCTTTTAAAGTTCCGTCAGTCAAACGGAAGGAAGACGGACGGACAGAAAATTTTTATCATGTTCGGATTCTAAGTACCCTACATAAATATACTTCCTATTTTTCCCGTTTTTTGAATTGGAAGTTTGAAAATTGACACTGTGGCAAATACACTAGAGAATGATTTCACTATGAAAACTTCCTAGAGAGCTGTCTTGGCCTTTTGGCCGACTGAATCATGGAATCATTATATGACTATGCACAACACCGGTTTCTATAATATACGTGTTTAAAAAAAATATAAAAAAAATGTTTATAAAAAGAAGCTTTAGAAGTGAAGTGTTTATTTTAAGGCTAAAGGTCAAAATAATTATAATAACGACTTATCCACCTTAGTTTATTGCTATTTTTACGAGGGAAGAGTCCTAGGTAGTGAAAGGCTAACAAATTCGTACACTTTCGCCTGCGGACTCGGTCATGCCTCTAACTTGATGGTTTGTCGTGCGAATCGTAGTTCCAAATGGTAGTAGATTTCCCTTTGGGATGATGGGATTTCATCTCCTTCGATCGTGGCTTCACCAAGCAACTTGTCGAGAGCGAAAAAATTGAATTTCTCCCTTGATGGGAAAAATAATAGATTATTGTTATGTCTTGGTATTATTTGATCTATTTCAGTAAAAATAATTTTTCATGTTTGATGAGCATAATTCTTAACTTTCGATGAAAATAATTTTATATGCGATGAAAATAATTTTATTTCCGATAACAATAGTTTTATTTTCGATGAAAATAATTTTATTCCCGATAACAATAGTTTTATTTTCGATGAAAATATTTTTTTATTTTCGATAAAAACAATTTTTTATTATAAATAAAAATATTTTTTCATCTTAAACGAAAATAATATTTTATCTAAATAAAAATAATTTTTCATCTTGAATGCAGATAACTTTTTATCTTGAATGCAAATAATTTTTCATCATAAATGAAAGTAATGTTTTATCTTAAATGAAAATAATTTTTCATCTAAAACGCAAATAATTTTTCATCTTAAATACAATAAAATAATTTTTTCATCATATTGAAATTAATTGTTCATTTTAAATGCAAAAACGTCGATTTTCGTGAGTTTAATAACGTTCCATAAATCCGCAAATTTCTAAAAATTTCACTCAAAAGCTGCGATAACTTCAGAACGATTACATCGATTACAGGTGTAAACTCCATTATAGTTTCAGTAGATTCAGCGTTAGAAAAACGTATATAAATTTATATTCAACATACCAAACAAACACATGTTTCAAATACATTAGAAAATACAAATTTACCCCTTAAAACCGTTCTAAACACCCTTAAAAATGAAATAGAGATTTGATAAAAGAATTGAGCCCTTTTCATGTCAAGATTGATTTTTGGTGAAAAATTCAAGAATTTAGCTTTTATAGTTTCCGAATTTTACGAATCTGTTTTTCGCTGGGAACGTTTACAAATGTTCGGAATATTTAAAATCACAAATGGATAGTCTTCTTAAATCACTATTGAAGCGAAGGGATAATAAACCACTGTACAATTATTCGCAGCGTTTTTAAATCAAGGATTTTGCACACTCACTGGTAAACTCTTATTGATTTTTTCCTATAGCCTTTTGGCCGTTTCCTCAACAGCTGAATTATAGACGAATAGTTCACTGGACTGTAGCTTAGCCTGAATCGACCACACTAGGCGATGAGTGCTTGCACGCGACCTTCAGCAGTCCGCGCTTCAGCATAAATTTCGCGAGTAGTGAAGCTCGTAAGAAAATTTGATCGGGCACTTGCCTTCAGGCCAAATATTGAGAGACCAATAGACCTTGAGGTCATGATCTGACAGGCCCAGAACTATAATAGTGTTCCCGGTAACCTTATTGGATTCGTACTTTTGCCTTTTATCAGTCGCAGTAATTAATATTAGCTTTCAATTGCGGTCTATTCTGTTCTAGTGGCAACCAACTTTTCCACGTCCCGATGACGAACGATGGAGGCGGAGGAGGTAGCGGAGGAGGTTGCTCGCCTGCTGGAAGTATCCGGGGAAAATCGGGCTCGCTCAGCAAAAGAGGAGCTAAGGATGCCAAGCCTCCGACAGACTCGCTTGTCATCAATATTAAACGGCCATTTTCGTTCAATCATCTTCCTCAAAGGCCGCCCGTGTTCATTCAGTTCACGAAACTCTCCTACTGCATATCTCAAGAGTGCAATTCTGGTATGTAGCATACGGCTATGGAATTAGTATGATTAAAGTTGCTGGGTGTGCCGTTTTCTTCACCACTCATAGACAACCGGCAGTGCACAAATTTTGAAGCATGGGCCGTGGATACCTTGTGATGGTGCTACGAAGCCCTGATGAAGCCCGAATGGGCGAAAGTGTTCGGCAAGCCGACAATAAAAAACAGGAGAGCAAGTCGCCTTGGTTTTCTCCCCCTCAACCCCAACAACGAGGAACAAACTTTGAAGCATTATTTTCTCTGAAGCAGCGTTCCAAATAAAGGTGCGCCAATTACCAGGGTTCTTTGACGCGCTCTGCCTTCTGATTGGTTGCCTAAGGCGGAGACTTAGCCAATCAGAATGCAGAACCCGTCAATGCGAATACTCTTCAGACCTGGCACACAGGAAGCGTTATGGATGTATCATAGAGTGCATCAACGGTGTCACAAATACGGCGTTCTAGAGCAGGGTTCACAGGCTTCCGTCGATGCGTTTCTGTGGATGCGTTTCGCTTTCTGATTGGCTTGGTGATAGCATTCCCGCGTCGGGTAGTCAATAGAGAGTTTCAGTGGCCAAAAGCAACGACGTATCGAAAGACTTATCGCCAACGAGGCGACATATCAAGGAGCGAAACGCAACAGAGCCTTCCGATGCGTCGCATCATTGGAAAGGTTTCATAACCTTGATTTTTGGAAACCTCATGTGAGTGAAGTAGTTCGCTGGAGTTCTCACTTTCAAGGCTGAAAACGTAGGAAATTGAACTCACCTGCTTGGATCAGCCAATCTTCGGAGGACGATACACAAGGCTGTTAAGCCCGCCACCTTGGACTTTTCCGGGTGAATGAAATTCCAGGGGAGCAATTTACTCAATCGGAATAAGTGGTCGGGGAAGGATCGAAAAATCAGTTTTGCTTGCTCGCGACTGATTTGGCTGAGGTCAAAGTGGCCAAACTGTATAAGCTGGCCTTCGACGAGTTATCCAATCCTCATCACCGCAGCTTCCATTTCTGAGCTACTAATAAACCCATACAACTCGCCAATCTTTCGAGATTCATTGTAAAATACGATCAAATAAAATTTGAAGAAAAAATGAAACTAGCAGCGATATGCTGCCAATAATATGAAGAAATGGGCTAACGCGAATTTTGACGTTATTTCTAGATTACATCGGACGAAACCCTGATTCGTCGTCATAACCGTGAAGACGTATTGCACTTTTCCAAGCGCGTTACGTTCTAGTCGATACGTTTTTCCCATTTGGCCACGAAAACTCTCTAATCCTAATAGAGAAGGCAGCGACTCAAACGCATTCGACTGATGCCTGTGAACCCTGCTTATCTTTCGTTCTGAGGTTAGAACGCGGAGTCGTGCGGTCAGATTGTACATTATAGTCTCCAACGTGGAGCCTGTGGATCTGGAAACTTTTTTTTTTCTTCTCCAGGTGGTCGTATTACTTCTTTCTGCAGGTTGAGGGGGAGAATAACGAGACGACCTCTTCTCCATTTTTTCTTCTTTTAATTCCGCCGAGTACTTTCGCCCGTTCGGGCTTCTTCAGGGCATTATGGGACCAAGGAATTAAAAGAAGAAAAAATGGAGAAGAGGTCGTCTCGTTATTATTTTCTATTCTACTAAAAATATGATACAAAGAAAATATCTAAAGTAAAACGTTAAAAAAAAAAAAAAAAAAAAAAACCACAGTGTCATTGTTTTCTGCATTTTCACTTTTCAACTACGCCACTTTTCACACTAGTTCGGCTACAGTAAGAATATAACAATAATAAATAACAATAATAGTAATAACAACAAATAAATATAATAATATATAAACAACAACAACTTAAATAACAATAAATAATAATAATAAACATAACAACAATAAACAATAAATAATAATAATAAATATAACAACAATAAACCATAAATAATAATAATAATAAATATAACAACAATAAACAATAAATAATAATAATAGTAATAAATATAACAACAATAAACCATAAATAATAATAATAAATATAACAACAATAAACAATAAATAATAATAATAATAAATATAACAACAATAAATAAACAGCATAAACAATAAATAATAACAATAATAATAATAATAACAATAACATGACCGAGCTGAAACTAGTGCAACGTGAAGAGTGAGAAATGAAAAAATTACTGGGGCCCCTGGTAATTGCGTTCAGTTTGTTAGTTCAGCAGAACGCATTGACTGACTCTTGTGTGTCCTAGAAACGTTGCAATTGATGCTGATTCGAAAATATGGTCGCAGGAAAATTATTTCCAATCATTTCCATGATCCTATTCCAGGTCAAAAGTCGCTGCTGAAAAATATCAGCGGTAAGTTCCATAGCGGAGAACTTACAGCGATCATGGGTCCGTCCGGGGCCGGGAAAAGCACGCTAATGAATGTCTTGGCTGGCTACAGGTGAGCTAGATGAAAATTATTAGCTCATTGACCAAAATACCAAAAATTTTCGTACAAAAATTACCTTCTGACACAATAATTGGTCATTAGAAGATCAAACCTTATGGAATACTGTTTACCCACGGATTTCTTTTACGGCTTTTCATGTTGCAGGACTTCTGGTGTATCGGGTAGTATTTTAATTAACGGCAAAGACCGCAATTCGCGACGGTTCAGGAAATTGTCATGCTATATAATGCAGGATGACCAGCTTCTGCCACATCTCACCGTTTGGGAGTCGATGAACGTTTCGGCCAACCTCAAACTGGGGCGGAACATGACCAAAAAAGAGAAACTTGTCGTGGTGGGTGTTTTGAAAATATTTTCATTTTTACAGTGCGTTTCAATAATCACTTTAGAAAAATGTATCGCATAGTTTCACATATAGAGCTCACATGGTTTAATGGGAGAGCTCTGGATGAAAATTATGAGAAAGATTCGCCTTGAAAATCCGTTAATATTGTAGGAAATAATTTGGCCTCATTTTAAAACAAAATGCTCGAGAAGATTTGTAATCTACTGTTGATATTCGCATCTTGAATTTTTCAACTCGCTTAAAATCGCTTAAAAATACACGTCTCGACGCTGAGCCAATTGACCGCTGCCCGCGATAGAAGAAATCGCTGGCAGAAGCGGAAATTTAATCTTGTCCTGTCTCGGGAGTGTCATTCCGTGACAAGACTGAAACGGCCGTTTGAACGCTCGGCACATTCATTCAATTTTCCAGGCGCTGATTTTATACCCGAAGAAAATTTAATGCTTCGCTAAGTATAATTTACTTGATAATTTTCTCAGGTTTTCTACACCTAGATGTCTCGACGGTTGAAAGTATTTAAAATGCTCCTCTTGCCCTTGAATTTTCAGATCGAAGAGATTTTGGAAACGCTCGGGCTGCTCGACTGCAGTAACACGCGAACGTTCAATCTGTCAGGCGGGCAACGGAAACGCCTTTCGATCGCTTTAGAACTGGTCAACAATCCGCCCGTCATGTTTTTCGACGAACCGACTAGGTAAAGAAAAAAAGAAGAGATTGTGTTCAAATTGGAGTGAAGACGAAGCATGATGATTTATCGGTGATGGGGTTTTGGCATTTGCGGCCACAAAGAGGCCACTCTGTTGACTCTTTTTGAACCTAAAGGTGGAAAGATTTTGTGGACCAGTTTTCGGCCATTTACGGACTCTATTTTCATACCATCAGGCGCCATAAAAAAATGGCGTGACATGCCAATTCGCAAGTCTCAAGCCTACCTTGAACTCAGTGTTGCCAGGTGTCAAGCGTAGACTTTGGGGAAACCTCGATCAGAAAAAGGGGAAAATTGGTCTTTTTCAAACAACTAAGGGGAGAAATATACAGAGCCATTAATATAAAATTATCAATTGGGCAAATGCCGGTTGAGCAATATTATCTTATTTGAAATGCATGCAAAAAACTTGCAGATTTAACAAAAAATTGTTTCGATGAGAGGGAGGCATAATCAATTATGAAGAAATAAATTGAAATACAAAAGGTATAAAAATTGGAATAAAATCTGAATCACCACAAAACCTGAAAAATTAAATTGCAGAAAAAAATTATTCTTGCAGTTTCAATTATGATTACATGGTAAAACTGGTAAACGCCATCGTTGTGTATTTATCGTTAAAGAAGGTTATGTGTATGAAAACTTGACTATCACGAGAAGTTGGGGCACTCATATAGCATAAATATAAAAAGCATTGCTTAATTCGTGAGCATGTCAACTATAAAAAAAATCACTTACCTAGTTTACAAATTTTCATTTTTTCTACATTTCACATTAAAAAAAGGAAAAAGAAAGCAAACAAAAATGGGGGAGGGTTTAGGGAAAAGGGGAAAGGGTGATTTCGTCTTCGTTTTGAGGGCGTTTTCCCCAAAAAGGGGAGACATGGCAACACTGCTTGAACTACACGTCTACTTTTTATTAGCCTGGTCAATTTGCGTTTTCTTTTCCAGTGGCCTTGATAGCTCAAGCTGTTTCCAATGTCTATCACTGCTCAAATGTCTGGCGAGAGGTGGGCGAACGATTATTTGCACAATACATCAGCCGAGCGCACGGCTCTTTGAGATGTTTGATCATTTGTACACGCTGGCGGACGGTCAGTGCGTCTATCAGGGTGACATTTCAGGCCTAGTGCCCTACCTGGCCGAGCTGTCGCTGCATTGCCCCAGCTATCATAATCCTGCTGATTATAGTAGGTTTTTTCCAGATCATTTAAAGAAAGATTGAAATCCCTTCATTTACTAGTAAAGTTCTCCTCGACATCAGTTAAGTTTAGCAAAAATCTGAATTTTCCAAAAACCTGAGTCCAATTTTCACTATATTTTCAGTAATGGAAGTTGCTTGCGGCGAGCATGGAGACGTACATGACAAACTGGTGCTCGCAGTGATGAACGGACGAACGGCGAAATACAATTCGCACGAAATGAACTCAAAAGACGTTGTAGCAAATGGCAATGCTGCATGTAAGTCATATAATACTCAACATTAACTGGGGAAAGTGGTGGCAGAGTGAGATTTGATTGCAACTAAGGGTTCGGCTGCTGAACCAATAGATTTTCCATACATTTCAAACTTGAGCCAGAATGCAGGTCACGGTGCGCTCTACACAAATCCATTACCTATCAATATTATTCATCATTTCTAGATAATAACGCGAAAGCTGTAACGGTAACTACAACTCTTTTGAATTCGGACGAAAGTTTGAGCACCCTCGGCCAAGGAGCTGGTTTCCCTACGTCAGGTTTCAAACAGTTTGCCGTCCTCATCAAACGAACCTTCGTATCTATAATCAGAGATCAGGTAAGATTTTGTAAATTTGTATATTGGTCGAGTACCACCGTATTTTGCTCTTGTTGAGGCCCATTTCCAATGAGTGTTTATAAAAAACAGTCGCCCTAAGTAGCTTGCAAGCAGCGTTCGTTTGTGTGCGGAACTCAGTCAGCGGTAGGTTTTTAAGCATCAAAGAAATTCGTGTTATTTACACGTCCAGTGCGAAAATGCAGGCTTGAGACTCTAGGTCAGGCTCAAGGGCAAAAACTCAAGGTCAAATGCTCTCTATGCCTGTGTCAAGACTTGGTTATCTCGTTTGTATTAATTACATAATTATATTTGGGGGCCTACTTCAATGGGCATTATATTGAGTCGCCTACTCTTATTGTTTGGCCGTATCTTACGCTTTAATAGCATAGCAATTAATTAGTGGCCCTGAAAAGGGCTGTTGGAAAGGTGTGCGTAGTTCCCACAGTGTCTACGATTTCTCACAGTGGAAATGGGAATAATTCCAATCCTAATCCCTCTCCTTCATCCTATTACTGAACATCTTTATCAATCGCGGTTTTTCATGTCCGCCCAAACTTGATCGCATTCTTTGAATCGATTCCAGATGTTGACGCAAATGAGACTGGTATCCCACCTATCAATCGGCTTGTTGATCGGACTGATTTACTACGATATTGGAAACGAGGCTTCAAAAGTGATGAACAACGCTGGTTGCATATTTTTCACTGTTCTCTTTCTCATGTTCACCGCAATGATGCCCACCGTTCTCACGTGTAAGATAAGACTTTGACGTAGGAGGTTGAGAAAGGAATTTTTGCTATCACACTTTCAAATTAGAGGATAAAACAACTAAAAAACTTCATATTATTGAAGTTGAATGTTTTGCTATTCTTTTGCAGTTCCTGTTGAAATGAACGTATTTTTGAAGGAACATCTGAATTATTGGTATTCTTTAAAGTCCTTCTACCTAGCCAAAACAATGGCTGATCTACCATTTCAAGTATGTCCAGTCCAATTTAATTTGTCCGCTTTACAGACTTAATACCGGAGTAATTGGAGGTGTTTTACTACAATAAGGTGTCTTTTCTTCTACAGATTGTTTTTTCATGCGTTTACGTAGTGATCGTGTACTTCATGACAGCGCAGCCAATGGAGCCTGAAAGGTTCTTCATGGTGCTCCTCATGTGCGTTCTTGTCTCCCTAGTGGCTCAAAGTTTGGGCCTCCTCATCGGTGCGGGGATGGAAATCGAGGTAATGATAGTTTTGCGACAATGGAAAACATGCATGGAATAAATATATTTTGCCTGAATTTCGTTCTTTAGGCTGTAAAAATAATAAAATGGCGGTTGAAAGAAAAAAAAAGACTAAGTAGAGTAAACCTTGAGCAAAAGTCATGACGGGAGCCACGTCATGAAAAGGCACATCTCTCAACCAATAAGCTGCTTGTAAATTTATTTAAGAATATCGCTAACAGAGAGTGATGCGGGTGAGCTAAAAAAAGGGGAATTTCCCTCTTCCTTGATACGCAGCAGAGGAAAAAATGTTCATTATTTTCGATCAAAATTATCAGAAAAATTATTATTATTCTTCTCCAGGTGGTCGCATTACTTCTTTTTGTGGGTTGAGGGGGAGAAAAACGAGGCGATCTCTTCTCCATTCTTTTTTATTATCCAGCCGAGTACTTTCGCCCGTTCGGGCTTCTTCAGGGCATTATAGGACCAAGGGTACCTATGGCCTTACCTAATTATTACCTATTATTTATTTATTTTTTTTTTATTTTTTTTAATATTTTTTTTTTTTGTAGCTTTGTCGCTTTTATCGTTCTTTGTTGTTGGGGTTGAGGGGGAGAAAACCACCATTGTGCTCCAGTTATAAGTTTCTTGTTAAACAGAATTATTTTTGTACTGGGTTGGTGAGGGGGAGAAGAACCAGGCGACATGTTCTCCGATTTTTGTGCTGTAGTAACCTATGGTTCCACATCGCCCTGAGGATGCCCGAAGGGGCGAAAGTACTCGGCCAGTAAATAAAAAATCGGAGAACATGTCGCCTGGTTCTTCTCCCCCTCACCAACCCAGTACGATGAGAGATGCGACGACTAAACCAAGAAGAATTATCTTTAATTGCAGACTGGAACGTTCCTGGGTCCTGTGACGTCGATACCAGTGCTCCTGTTTTCTGGCTTCTTTGTCAATTTCTCTACCATACCGTGGTACCTGCAATGGGTTACTTACGTGAGCTATATCCGCTACGGGTTTGAAGGTTGCATGATTGCAATCTACGGGGGTGGTCGTCCTAGGCTGCATTGCTCTGAAGCTTACTGTCACTTCAAGTAAGTTTATTAGAACAGTGCACTTAAGCACAGTGTTTCAATGTCTGGAAAATTCCCCTAAACTTCCCTAAAATCCCCTAAGTTGGAGAAAAAATCCCCTAAAAAGTCCCCATACCCCGCTAAGTTACAAAAACTATCTGGCAACATGTGAATTTCATCCGATGTTGGGCTTCATAAGAAATATATATATTAGATCTGGAAAAACAGCCTGGGATGTGGTGATGGAGGGAGGGGATGTGGAAAGTTGAAATCAAGAACTTAGATCATAATTGGTCCAACCATAAGAGTAGCTCCAACAACCAACAACTTTCTCCAATTGGAAAAAATCCCCTAGATCTAGAAGAAATCCCTTGATTCGGCAACACTACAACAACGTCCTGTTTTCCAGCGCTCATATGAAGAGCATGTTGTACTGACTTTTCTGCTGATTTTAAAAACGTCAATGAAATTTTAGTGTAAATCTATGGTAATTCGGTCCTTGTCTACGAAAAGCCATAATTCTGATCTGGCAACACTGTCCCCTGAAGCTAGTTCGGCCTAAAAAATGTGGAGAAAATAACGTTTTTCTTCCATTCCATTAATTCAATAATTCATTCAATTCGATTCCATCATTTCCTCAGTTGAAATTAATCGCTCCATTTTTCCGCAGATCTCCCACAAAGTTTCTCGAAGAAATGGACATGAAAGACGCCGTCTTTTGGGTCGACGTTGTCGCACTCGTGGGATTTTTCATCCTCCTTAGAATCTTGGCGTATTTCGCTCTGAAGATCAAACTCAAACTGAACACGTAAAAATCGCCAGGTGACAGACGATTGGAACTGCGAATAATTTGCAGCATGACCATTACTAGGAACACCAGCGCCCTTGTAAAATTGTGTACATAATGGAAAGCAAATTTTTTATCGAATTTCAATGCTAAATTTCGACATTTGTGTTGAATCGAGAACTGGAAACGTAGTTTCGATATTAATTTCAGGTTCGATGGACATCCTAGTCCTGAGCTTAATAGACTTTTTGTGATTATACGTAGAAATGTGCAATGGGGAGAGTTTGAAAATGCTCAACTCAACGTTTTTACGCTTCTTGTTAATTATTTTCAAGCGAATCGGTCTTATTGGTTTACGACGATTGGTCTGCTGTGATTCTTCCATGTTGTGACTGGTATGGCAAGTGTGATTTATAATTTCCGTGCCAAACGCTATAATTTCGGCTCAATTTCGGTAGTAGGTTTCCTTTGCCATACCACAATGTGTTATCTCTGGTGTTCAATTTCAGTCCGCCATTTTACGTGAAACGCAAAAATCGAGTCGAATCATCCGAGGGGCATTCGTCGGTTTGCGAATTGATGTTTAATTCTGGAAAAATGGAAGGAAACGAAGGAGCTCAAGGATAATAAGAACAGTCGACCGTGAAAAATTGAAAAAAAAAAAAAAAAAAAAAAAAAACAGTAAAAAATATTAAACTTATTTTGGCCTAAAATTGAAGTCTGTGGTGTTGCCGTTGGACTGGCGCACGAACGTGTAGGTATGAGATTTCCTCAGTTCCGACGCGCATGATGAAGCAGATGACAGAAAAATGGATGGAAATTTCTCAAAATGACGCCCCCACCGTTTCACCTTTGGAAACATTACGAAATACTGCAGTATCGTAAATTTTATTTTCCGATCCCTAGTAATCGATAAACGTAGCTCTGTTTCAAGTTGAATAATTCTTCTGTATAAATCGAGCCCCCGCGGTTGATCGTGAATTTAGGCAATTGCCATTCACTAAATTGACTAAAAAAAAAAAAAATCGTTGAAAATAAACTGGTAGTCGTTTTTTAATTTTTTATGATTTTTTTATTTTTTTTAAATTTTTTTTTATTTTTATTTTTTTTACCAAGCGTATTACCGTTGGCAATTGTATTGAACGCTGATGATAACTAATGGCCGCATTTGCTGGTAGTTCCTAACGCGTTTCATTTCATAGCTAAACGGTAGATTTTATACTCGATCCTAAAACATATCTCTCCCTGTAAGATACTTAGATGGCACTAAATAACGAAACCGTAACAATAAATTTCATTTTTATACCTCTAAATAAGCGATAAGTGCAAATACCAGTTTCAAATTGTAAAATAATTCAGTCTCGTTTATTTCGTCGACTGCTTTATATAATGTGAATTTGGCCGATTATAGAAATTCAATTCGTACGAAGACGAATTCCATCGCTTGATGTACGAAAAGGTTTGAAGCAGGCGACATTGTGTCATTGACAAGAAGCGTAATTATATAATTTAGGACGATATTATTGATGCGATATAAAACCTTCGTTAATGCAAAAATTGGTTTTTTTTTTTTAGTCACGATTTTATATCACAATCGAAGAACTATCACGAACTAGTACGAAATTCTTTTTTTACGATACTGCTCACTAATAAAGATGGATGATCGACCCTTGTTACATTATTTTTGTAATCGTCAATGACGGTTAGGGTCAACGTATTAAACGTCTCTTCTGTCGAGCTTTCGGATATTAAACTTCCTTCTTCTGGGTTTACATTGCAATCCAATGGTCAGTGTCGAAATTTGCAGTATTGTCTATTTTGGTTTATTGCTCAATAATAATCCATTGTAATCGCCCATAAAACCATTTTTTAACCCCCTAAAATTTGATGTTTTAGTTTCAAGACATGCAAAATACAAATAATAAAAAAAAAAAAAAAAAAAAAAAAACTGTCCGTGCGTATAATCAACACTTTTCCGACAAAACTATAAAAGCTAAATTCTTGAATTTTCACCAAAAATCAATCTTGGCCTGGCAACGGCTCAATTCTTCAACCAAATATCTACCAATATTTTAAAGGTATTTTGGAGGGGTTTTAAGGGGAGAAAATTCGCGTTTTCCAACGTTTTTCAGAAATAGGTGTATTTGGTATCAAATCGTATAGATTTTAGGACGCTGAATCGAATGAGACCATTGCGGGGTCAATATGTTTATTGGTTCTCGAGTTATCGCAGGTTTTGTGTCGAGTTAGGGAGATTTTCACAAATTTGGCATGAAGGTATAACTCGAGAGTTCTTGGAGGTATAATAATCGTTCTATAGTCATTGGAATGCTCGTTAAACACTCTCTTCAACTGTACCGTCAGGCGAGAAATTTAGTTTTTAATTTGAAAATTAAGAAAAATAAAAATGATTATAATAGTTGCTACGGAGTTTTCCCTTTTAGTTACCTATCTGTTGTTTGGTGGAAACGTTCGCAAATGTCCCGACAAATTATCACACAAATAGATGGTCTTAAATTATTATTGAAGCGAAGGAATAATAAACCACAGTACAACTATTTGCAGCGTTCTTCAACTTTAATTTATGGAGGAAGCGAACAACATTAAATTTTATAAGGTTTGAGTGCAATAAAAATGTAGCGTAGCTTCCTCATTAAATTATTTTTTTCCAATTTTCTGCAATTGGAAATTGTCCATGAGTTTGAAAAATACTGCAAATACTGACCATTTTATTGCAACATAAAGCAGTTTCTAACCCCTGAAGATATAATATCCGAAAGATGGGCAAAAGAGACGTATAATTTGTAGACCCTAACTCTGATTGTCGACTGCAAAATACCTTCAATTATATTGATGTAGCCGTTGGGTTTTAAATTAAATAATTGTGTACTCTTCTCTATGCGTGTGGCTTTTCAGCTTGATACTCGACGGATTTTTTAACTAAGTTTTTTCTATTATAAAGCTGTCATAAAAAAAGAAGAAAAAAACTGCATTGTTTGACGAATTATGGCAGCGCGTGGTATATTGGCAATTGGATCGCATACGCTGTCAAAACAACCAAAACCAATTACTGGAGTCGCGTATTGGAAATTAGGCGAGCGAGCGTTGTATGCGTTGCCACCAAGAATCGGCGTCCGAGTTAGTACACACAACAAATCGCTTATATTTGGCAACGTTGACTCGTATTGCCCATTAGCGCCCTCAAGCGTGACCAGAATTTTTTATTTTTGTGTCTTCGTCCTGCAGAGCTGGCAACGTCGCAATTTCTCAGATTCGCCTAATTTCGTGTCCGCTTCTATATCTCCTTAATCCTAGTTGTAATGAAGTCAGTTCCTGTCGATATCGACGGTCAATTTCGAACGTATAAAAGCATAAAATGGTAAACCATTCTCTATCCCTGGGCCTCATCAAAATCGGTTCAACCAAATCGCATTCCTGTATTGGATTGTAAAATGTGATTTGTAGATTGCTATTACATTCCCCATTCATGCTTGTTCCTGAATATTGGTGACAGGAATGAAAACGTAGGTTATTTGAAAATAGTGTTATGTGATAATTCTAGTTGTGATAATAATCATAGGATTTTCATTTGTAGAATTTGTTCACTTGAATATCATTGAGTGTTAATTACAATATTAAAAAAAAATAATTATGATACCTTGTAATTAATTGCTCATCAATATAAGCCATTTCTAGTCCTTAATTTTTTTTTTGCGACTCAGTTGTACTCATGAGTTTTGCTGCTTTTGCATTAGATTGAGAGCAACCTACCTTTTTTTGTCAAAAGAATTTCGTCGAATTGTTGTCATTCAATTGATGTGAAGCTGTTGTTTACTATCAGAAATTGGCCTACGCTAAATCGTGCGTTTTTCAAGTCCCTAAATTTGGCAGTTATAATTTTGTGAATTGTATTACTTATCGTTTATAATTTTTAAGCTGGTCTGTGGTGAAGGTTGATGCAGTCACTTTTGACGTGAGTTTTTGCGAATTTTCGCCTCCCTCAGTTCAATCAACGTTCGATATTGAAGTTGTAACTTCATGCAGACAAAATCGCTAACTTTTTCTCGAACGGTCGACGTTTGAAAATTCTTTATAATCGCGCAAAAAAAAATTGAAATTTTATTTGAATTTCAATTAATTAGATGATATTATTTGACATAAAGCGATTTGGATTTTTCGCGAATATTTATAGCAGTAGGTACTGTAAATTCAACAAACCGGTCAACTTGTTATAGTTCCCGTTCGAAAAAATGGTTCCCGTAAATACGGGAATTGGAAAATCCATTGACAATACGAGAAATAAATTTATATTGCTGAACGCAATGAATTTCGGCCAACAGTATTTAAACAGGCTGAAAAATTGCGAATACTTCCCACATTGTAATGTTGAAAATGCCAATATCCAATAAGAATTTAAAAAAATCGATGAACGATTGCTGAAACTTGATATTCACTCGCGTAGATTTCAAATTTTGCGCCAATTTTATTCACACGCGATCCATCCAATCCAATTTTTAAATGAATTCCATTCGGCGGATTTGGACGTATTGAATTTCCTCTTCGTAAATCGCCGTTATAATTGCTAATTTTCATTTTTTCATCCTACGAACGAACGCTGTCAAAAACAAATATCTCTGTAGAATGGGATTTGCATTTAGGATTTTGAAGAAATTGTTTTCGGACTTGGGCTGATAAGGCATTTTCATACAGCTCCTGCACAAAATACTGTAATTTTCACACGACTTGAAAAATAAGTCATTGTAAAAAAAAAATTATTCCTAATCGCATTTGTTGACACATATTTTCTCTATGTGAAGGACAGCGGTTTATTGTGTTTAGAAGCTATAGCTAAATCACACTGTACTGTGAATTTTCTTCGTAACCAATTTTGCATTTCTGCATTCTTTTGCATTTTCTGCAACTATTTTTTTGTTATTATCCAATTTCAAGATTCACCAAAAGCGTACACCCAGAAAATGTCAAAAAAAAGCAAGTAGAATTTCATATCACACAAGTACTTTCGCTGATATTTTATATGATATTTTATTTAAAGCAGATCAAACTACAGAGCGAAAAAAAATTTGAAGCCGCCAATATTTCTTTTTGCGTGTTTCAGCTTCTTTCATCTCATTCTAACTTAAAAACTCATGCGAGGAATAGTGCTTTAGAAAATACCGCCCAGGAGAGCCTATGAATTTCTTGAGTTTGGAGAAAATTAAAGTACTGCGCGTCCTTTTAAGTTTCCAGATTTTCAAACTCCTTAGCTCACAAGTCGAATTATTTTCCTCGTTCTCAGCTGTTCCTCTTGAGCAATTAAATCGTCCGTTGAAAATGCGATCATGTATAATCAGAGCTTTGAAGCTTCTCGAGATGTATATAATTCATAACTCGTCGCTCGCTTCAGTTTCTGAGAAACGTATCTTGACCCCGTTCTATTTCGAATTGATCACCCGAATCGGTTATTTAATCGCTGATAAGGAATGTTATCGTAAACAGTAGACTGACTGGTTTTTCTATTTAGCTGTAGTCGTAGAAGTTCTTTACCAAAAATGACAATGAATAAGATTTTTTCCTATTCCTATTGAAAATTACCCGTTGTCTTTTTTCTCTCTCATTAAGCTTACCTATACTAGGTAGATGCTTCGGCGTAGAAACTTTGCATCGGATGAAGTTTTGTCAGAAGTAATAATTGCCTGTATTATGTTAATGTGAAAATTTAGATTTCCGAATGGTGGTAGGTAGTATCTACCAATGTAATTCAACATCATTCCGATTGCTCATTTAGTTTTAGAATCCCTCAGCGGGGATTGAACCTGCGTCAAAATATAGGAAAATATCAATCCAAGCGTGATTTGAGCTTGGGAAAAATTTCGAAGACTCGAAAGCCAAAAAACTATCATTATCGCAGAAAACGAGGCCATAAAAATGAGTCTTACACTTACCTAATATCCTATTGTGAATCAGCGGAGTCGATTATAACATGACTATTTTTGTATCATATTTCTAGAAAAAAAAATATTATTTACGTAGGAAATACTCATAAAATTAGAGCATCTGCCACACTTAGCTAAGTGAAATAAATCTTTGTTCATTTTCAACTATTTCTAATTCCTATTAGACGTCGAAGGTGAGATTCGCCCAGTCGGACATATTTATAAAACCTGTCCTTTACTGTCTGGCGATGCCTGAATTGGCGAAAGTTCTGCATTCAAACCGAGTCACTGAGCGAGTCCCTCCTTCGAACCATCTACTTGTAGACGCGAGAGCAAATAGAAATTGTATTTAGTCGTCAAAATTTCTCATAAATTACACGCAATGTTCATCTATATCCCGATAGAATTCGTTATAAGGTTGGAACATAGTTGAAAGACAATTTCCGTTTCCTCTTTTGTTTCGTATTTTAGCATCGAAATGTTATAATTTTGTACGAACACTTGGAAAATATAATTTTTTATGGCACGCGACAAGTTCATTTGTTCCTGCGATTATTGATTCTACGTGTTTCGAGAATTTTCTCTTATGAATTTTCGAGTCGTTGGATTTGGTGGTTATACCTAGTAGTCTTGCACATGCATCTTTGCATATTGAAACGGAGCTTTAATCGGAAATCTGGCGTTCCTAAACAAATACCAGGTAATGTTTATGACTACTCTAATCATTATTGGTTGATAATTGATGATTGAGTGATTACTTATCTAATGTTGTTAATCTAAAGAAAAATTAATGAATTATTATAATTTTTAAAATATAGACTGAAATTATAAATAAACCAACGAATACATTTAGCAAATAGATAAAATTAAAAAGGTTAATAATCGAATAAATGTATGAATAAATATAACTAACCAATTAACAAATAAGTAAAGTTAATGAATGCGTAAAAATGATAAATTAATAAATAACATTTTTTAAATTAAATTACCTAATAAGTAAATAAATTTGATAAAGTAATTCTTTGATTCTTAATAAAGGCAATAACTCATTTTCAACTTTCATTTCACTTACAACTCGCTCAACTTTTTAATACTTTTAAATATTAAATTTTTTAAAATTTATTTCAGTTTTTAATATTTTTTATATGTTTAAATTTAATTAGATACATTTTTATTGATAATATTTTAAATGATGATTGATGATGATGATTTGTTTGCTTGGTTGATTGATGAATTAAATATGAATTCCGATCGGAAGTACTGAGTGCGATCTTGACGGTGTAAATTATTTGCACGCCATAACGAACATTTCAAGACCGCGTGCATTCGAATTTGTCATTTTTCAGAGCCCGTAGAAATTTAAATAGGAAAATCCCGTAGGGATCAGAGCGTTTTCTGGACGTTTAATATTGCATTTAGTTATTGATGTAAAGCAAAATGCGTTTTTTAGTACACTCTTTTTTTTATTGTACTATCACTTTTTCAAAATTCACCACCGTCCGAAATTCGACTTTTAGAACGATCGCAGTACTTCATTTTACGCAAAAATATACTTCTAATGCGTACACGTAAATTCTCTCATAGGCATGAGACCCCGTCGCATATTCCTATAATGGCAAAAATACGCGAGGATATTGGAGAACAGCAGCAAATTACGTCAATTTCTGAGCCTCCGCCCGCTATCAATGGAATTTTACTCATCTCGTTACGACGGCGGTATTCGGTGAATCGATAATCTCATGGCTTAAGATGTTATCAGGGGTATGAGCTGTAAAGCTGGAGAACTCTTCAAAGAAGGAAAAAATTACGGTAGGTAATAAAATACATGTATAACGAAGGAAGTATTGGGGTCGTCCGGAAATTCGATTTCGAGCGAACTATCGAGCCTCGCCAAACGACAGTTTTATAGATCGTTTTCCCCGTACACGGTCTTTCAAATGACGACACGCCGTACCGTCCCTTGCAAAATCATCTCACCCGGCCAAGTTATTCTTCACATTTCATTACTTGGCGAGTACCGCCACGGTTTCCTAGCCCGTAAAACGCGCCAAAATTTGAACCAGTGGTGTGCATAGATCACACAGTACTTCCATGTTTGAGTCGGTAACAGGAACAACCAATTAAAAAATCGAGAAGTTCGTACTACTGGTCAAACGTTAATACTCTTCACTGTCATTGCAAAACTAGCTAGGAGAATCCAAAAATAGAAAAACGCACAAATTAGGTTAAAAATGCGGAAGTGCAGTATGTTGCCTACATAACAATACAAGCCAAGTTTCGTAAAACGGGACAATTTTAATGAACTTCCATCGTCCATAATATCGATTTTTCGCGTCCTGTAAATATCCAAATAGTTGATAAACCGCATAAGGTGGAAGTACGGTGTGTGATCGTATCGATACAAAACAAGTTTTGTGCAAAGGAGCCCTTTTTAAACCAATGAGACCCAAATACAGAAAAGTGCACAAAATAAAATAACTGAGAATAAAAAAAAAATTACGAGGAAATACGGTCTGTGTCACTAATAATAAAAACCAAACGTCATTCAGCTGACGTAAAGAAACATTTCCAGTCCCCCAGCGTTTAAATATTATCATGCTTATGCTTATAACAAGGAAGTACTGTATGTGACCCACGTGATAAAAGTCAGACTTCATTCAATCGCCGTCACAAACATTTCAAGACCTCGAGCGTTCAAATATATTGATTTTTGCGGCCTATAAAAATCAAAATACGAAATACGCATACAGCGAAATCGTGAAAAAAGCTCATAACGTGGACCCAGTATACAAAAAACTAAGCATCATCTGCTCACCATTATATACATTTTAAAAACACAAAAGATTAAAAATATTGACTGTTATAGCCAGTAAAAATCAAAATAGAAAACACTTTGAATGTTATATCTCGGAGTTACTGTGTGTTATCCCTAATTCGGAAATGGCTAATTTTGCACATTTGCAAGGAAAACATTCTCTGAAAACTCCAATGAGTTTCATACATTTTTCTCGGTGATATGACGATGTTATTTTCCACGGGCACTGAAATTTATTCAGAAACCGATTCTGAAAATATCTTCCTAATTTATATCCGTTCCGAACTATTCTAATATACAATACTTACAATACACAATACTAATTTACTACGTAAACGTTAAAAAGAAGAACTCTGTACACGCTTCTCTCGGCTTTCTTTATTGAGGAGGGTAGAAATATTTTTTCACGGGCGATTGGGTCCGATGTTTTATTTTTGAATAATTAACTCATACTACCGAATGTTTCTTTAGTATGGCCACGATGTGCAAAATCAGCCTTTATTTGATTTTTCATTAAAAATTTGTACTTTTATTAGCGTTCGAAGTTTTCTCAGATTTTTACAAGCCGCGAAATATATATTTTCAATATATTTTTCAATATATATTTCATCACATGAGCGTTATGGAATTTTGATTTCAGCCGGATTTGACCTGAGAGAAATACGGTAATTCTCTCTTAGTGAAGCGATTGCCTTAGTAGCCATTTAAGCGAAGGATGTGGCACCTATAATTTCCACTGGAATAGAGCAGGCGCCAATAAACGTCCTTGCAACTAAGTTCCGGCGAATGCTCCGAGGGAAATTCTCTCACAAAGGAACCGCTCGACCGTCTCTCTCTGTGCGTTGAGTCGAAATACATTATTCGCACTGAGAATTTCTTCGTCGCCATTTTGTACAAGTGGGCAGTGGTTCGAAACCTTGTAATATAATTGTCAGTAGTTGATAGTGATGAAAACGAATTTTAATTATCGAATCATCGCATTTGAATAATTTATGAATATTTCCTATTTGAAGTATAATTGCCACGTAAATAGCCCACAGAAGTTACGAAAAAAATATTTTCATAAACCTATCAAGTTTCTCAAATTGGAAATTTCCCCTTCGATAACGGCAACAGAAAGTCGTTTCAATTGGTTGAATACCTATGTAAAAAGAGTGGTATTCTAATTATCTTACTGTACTCTGATTAATATACCAATAAATCCATCTGTTGTTTATGTGTTGTTGAAAAATAATAGCCGTCCTTTTATTTTTTTATTTATTTATTTTTTTTTAATACATTTCAAACATTTTCATCGTTAATTTGAGTTCGTAGGATTACTCTCGCATCCGCCGGCCAACGTTGTAAAGTCGGAACTTCAAAAATTGTCTAGCAGAAAAAAATTAATCTGACACTAACTAATTCCACTAGTTAATTTGGTCAAAAATTATACTCTGGGAAACATCTTCAATTTTTCTTTCACAATCAATTTTTTTTGTACTTAGAATTTAGCGATTTGTTCGTGTTTTGAACTTTTGCAAAACACGTTTTCCGCAGTTTTTTGACGCCGATAAAATTTGACTACAGTGTTTGGTGATTATTTGTTTTTTTATATACAAAAATGCACCGCCAAAGAAATGAAAGTATGAAATTTTTGAAAAGTTCCATCTTCCTGAGTAGAATACTATGGATAAGTGCAATTTATAGTTTTTATAGTAGTTATCATAATTTCGTATGAACGTTGTGGTGCTTTCATGGTTTTGTATAATAATAAATTTTGTATAATAAAATATTGGGTAGCCGAGGTAGACATAACAACTTCAAGTTTTCCAAGATTTGTAACTTGCACAGTGGATAACTGTTACAAAACGTCGTCAATTCAGACGTTTGAATATATCAAAAGATAGGTAATTTAACTGTCCACATTTCCCCCATGTAATGTACCTATCCATTTTTCAACCGTTTTTGCGTTACTCAACAATATGAGTAGACTATACACGAAAAGATCACATTTCTCAACTTCAAACGTTCTTTTCATCAATTTAGTACAAAAGAAATAAAGAATGGAGCATATATTATCGATGTACACATTATCAACTATCATTATGCTAAATTAGAGCAAAATCGGTTTCAAAAAATTTTTCGCAAAAAATCCTAGGGGTACCCCTGCAATTTTTTTCAACTGAACGGTTAGCGATTTTTTACTCCTCTCTCAATAGAGATAAAAATCTGAAATTTTCAGGAAAGTTGTGTCATGCCAAGATGTATTTTTGGTATTTTTTTCAATTTTCGGAAAAATCCGCAAGTGGTCCAAAAAAATCAGTTTTTGAAAGCTCGAAAATTGGACTTTAATCGTGATTTTCGGGGTCAAAATTCATTTGAATCAATAGTTTTATTATACAGGAGTCTTCATTCGAACGCCTTACACACGTAAATAGCAAAATATTTGGTGAAAAAAATTTAAACAGCGCCACAGAAATTATTTTCCGTAAATCTTTTTTTCACCGGCCGAAATTTCAAGCTCCGCTGGCATCGGTAAGAGTGAAAAATCAAAGTTTCGTTTTTAACCGTTATTGTAAGCTATTATAACGCTGAATCCGAATTTGACGTCAAAATGGCGGAAATTTGACGACAACTGCTGGTTTTCCCAGTTTTAGTATACACCGTTGTTATGCTTTTCCACTTTGAAAATTCGATGTAAATACTACAGTACTGTTCAATTTTAATTATTCAATGATTTCTACAGAAAATTTGACGTAGAATTCGAATTTGAAGTGAAAACGATCAAATTCTAACAATTATTAATATTTTTTGAATTTTTCCGATTTTCATACTTTTGGAGATTTAACTTTATATAGATGTATGTATATACGAGTAACTTATATGGATATGTGGTCGCAATTATTGATGATCACCTCGTTAGTTACATAGCTTCACTCGGAGACCATACATGCGTACGTAGCACAAAATGAGTAGAAAATTGTTTTTCGATAGTCGACATTTCTCGCTTATTGGGCGTGAAACGACGAAAAAAATTAGTTTCCCATCGATTTAAAAGCTTATCCAATGGAAAAGTTCTTGCCAACAAATTTTTTATCTTCACATGTATACGCTTTATTAATATTTTGCAAATTCTTTGAAAAACAAACGATACCGTACGCTTATTTATTCATTACGTTATTACTTATCCATTTCGAAATTAGAATTGTAATGAAACAAAATCGAAACTTAACCAAAAATACAGATTATATGAGGAATTATATGCGGTATATATAATATTCAGTCCGTAGGCAGTATCTATGAAATTTCATAATATACAATTATATGATAAGATGAATGATATAGGTATATAATAGTTTCTGACTGAACGCCTCAGATCGAACTTCACTTGGGCAAATTCGTTTACTCTGACGAAAAATTTTTAATTTTTTTTTTAATTTTCTATTTTTCAGTGGTTTTTTAAAATAAAAATTAGGAAACGATTTCAATACGATTCACACGTTCTACAAACGTGGAGCAAACGTTTTTGAAAAATGATCACGTCTCCTTTTTTTGGCTCTGTATTGAGGTAGAGGAAAACCAGTCGCTGCAATAATATTGATTTACTGACCCATTCGTCTCTCATGCACATTCGGATTCATTTGCTCGCTTTTAAAATCCCATCGTTCCAAGTCGAGCCAGGCGAACTTCCGAACAAGTTGTTCAACTTCCGAGACGCCGAAACGTGACTTGGTGCACTAATGCTTTTCAAGACAACTTTATTCACATCGGATTACTATTTCTGAACGGTTTCGTTTAATATCCGTCCCGACTAGAGGTCAGATTTCCAATTGAGCCCTATAGAATATAAAAATATTTTTTTCGCCGTCAAAAATAATTTCAACTTCTGCGACCACGCAGGAATCATCAGTTTGAATTTATAGATTCTACCCACACGGGATTAATCATTCGCTGAACATCAGTTGAGCAATCGCTGAAGCAGAATGCCACGCGACAAGATCCGGAGAGCGAGGTCAAAGAATGCCCCACTTGGAATTTCAAATGGCGTCGTCGCTAAATCAAAGGTGTCAGCGGTGCTGGATCCTCATCAAACTTCCACATTACCAGCACTACATACAAGGTGGCTTCTGTTGAGCACTGCGAAATGCATAATTGATGCTGTCGACGCTCAGTGCTCCGAGATGACTTAGAGGTTATAACGGGGCCGAGATAAAGTAAAGCTGGGTTCACATGTTCCGCGCTCCGCCGACGGAATGGGATCTGATTGGCTGGAGAAAAGTGGAGTGGGGACTCTCCGCGAGTCCGCGACGGAAATATCTACCTCGAGTAGATATTTCCGTCGCGGATAGGCGGAATGTTGTTGTTGTCTATGTTAAGTTGTCCACCTCCCTCGCCGTGTAGTGCCTAGGCTCTATAAACTTCTTCCCGATTATTATCAGCAATAATTTCCGTGTCAATCTTATCTCGATCTCATTCTGCCTCTATCATTCCACTTGTGTAATGCCCAGTGAATCGGCCGACCGTTTTTTTTGCTCATTCTGTTCATTTTTTTTTCACTGGTTTTTTCGTTCGTAGTCGTGAGTAGTTATAATGGCTATGATAGATAATGAAATCCTCATTGAGCTGGTCCGTGAAAGGCGACCCATCTGGGACCCAACGTCGGGGGACCATAAGAAAAAAGACGTTGTCAGCCGCATGTTCCTGCCAACGGAGTGGACAAGAAAATATCAGAAAAAACAACAACACGTTGATAACTGATAAGTCTACTAACAACACTCTACTGATAAGTCGCTCGACGTAACGCGGACCATGTGAATGCCATTGACCACCCGACGAACTCTCCGTCGCGGAAAGACCCCCTCTTCAGTTTTTCTCCAGCCAATCAGATCCCATTCCGTCGGCGGAGCGCGGAACATGTGAACCCAGCTTAACTAAGTTGAATAGTCATGATTTAGGTTTATTATTCAAAATACTAAACCATTGTAATCGCTTACGAAATTTTTTCCTCATCCCTCTCAAAATGTGTAATTTCGTTTAAAGGCACATCATATCTGAATATCCAACAACAAAATTTCTGCTCCTCCGCCGTCAACAATTTTCTGAAGAATCAATCTTTGCCCGACAACGGCTCAATTCTTTTGCCAAATCGCTACCTCTGTTTTAGGGGTATTTTTATTAGGGTTGGAGGGGCAATTCGTAATTGCCAATGTTTTTGAAACGTAGGTGTGTTTCATATCAATATAGATTTTTTGACGCCGAATAAAACGAGAACGTAACCGAGTAGATAGTTTTAATGGTTCTAGATTTATAGCAATTTTCAAGACCTTGAAAAATTAATTTCGAGAAATTAGAAATAATAATTAGAGAAATTAGATTAATTAAAATCGAGAACTTTTAGAGCTGTAAAAACCGTTGTGCCTCGTAGGACTCGCTTTTCTGCTGTTTCCTTACACGATAAATTCGGCTTTAAGTTAAGTTATTAAAATAAATAAAAATGATTAAAAAGTCGATAGTTGCTAGTGTTCTCTCTTATGGTTAAGTGGAATCGACGTTTACAAATGAAAATCAAAGTTTGTGTATTCAGAGTATCTAATGACATTTATTTTCTGCAGAGAAATAAAAGCAGAGGAGGCTAGTGGGCTGGTTAGAACACCACCCATCATGTAGGTGAGGTGAGCATTGTGGGGGTAGTGACGTCATCGGAAGGGCTAGTGTTGACCTTGAAGCTCTTATCTTACAGATAAGAGGATTCCCCACTTTTGAAATATTTTTATTTCAGCTGAATTATTCTCCTGCTCATTCTAAGTATAGGTGGACATGTGAATCTATAATACACTGGGCTAGATAAAATCTTGCGTCTATTTTTAATTGAAGGGAGAGGAAAGGGAGAGTAGCTAGACATTGGATACAGTTGATGAATTTCATTATTTAACGATTGTGCCATGTTTGATAATAATTTATTCTTTGTTGCATCTGATCATGATTTTCACCGGGTTGCCTGCACCAGTTTTCGCCGTGTCGAAGGCCTTCACCGTTTCCTCTAGCTCAAAACGATGGGTGATCAGCTGTTTGACGTTGACTTTTCCCGACGCGACCATCGCCAGAGCCAACGGGTAGCTGGAATCGAAGAAGATTAGAGTTGAAGCAATCAGAGTGTAAATAAATTGTTATCTGTGTCATTCATGTGTGGTTTCCATTGGCAAATCTGCATTATACGAGGAACTACATAGTCTGTTGTACATAGCAGTCTGAAGTCTGTTTAGAGAAAGATAATTATGAGGTTGTGAAAATCATACAGGGACTAATTAGGCACAGCGCCAGAGCTCTCTAGGAGCGGGCGCGCTGAATTTTGGAGCATAGTGGACGTGGGATTTATTTCACCTAAACTCACGCTGTTTTCTCTTATATTACGGTATATTGTGGGGGTCAAAATTTTTACGTAACATCCATAACCATTGATCCATAAGTAACTTGCAGGAAGTATTGAAAATAGCCTGTCTCTTTGTCTTCAAAATACCTACCTACCTACTTGGATACGAATGTCAAGGAATCAATCCACTCAGCCTCCAGTAGCTATATTTGCATTTACCTACTGTTTGAATCGTGTATGATTTTGATTGGTTCTTTGCCTGTGTGTGTATGTGCTTGGTGATTTGGCTTTTGTAAAATACACCATTCTGCTTGCTGCTTGCGTTCCGTGAACTTGTATTTTCATTCATAAAAATAACAGAAGTTGTGTATCTAGGTACAAGTCTTCAGTGAATAGGTGAGTTAATATTTGATTAACATAAGATACGGCTGCTTTGCTTTATTCATTTATTGAATAGTTGAATTAGCCGACCTCACCAAAATATTTCTGAAAGGTTTCAGCCGGCACGATATCGTTGGATCCTGGCTAAATTTAATATGATACGTATCCGAAATCCCATTTAAATGCCCAATTTTAACACGATCGATTTGATTTCCGAACTTTTGATGAGGATTCTCTCTTAACATTGTCGTTTCTTGTTCCTCCCTTTTAATAGTCGTCGTTGCGGCTCGACCTTCATATCATCGAGGAAATCTCGGCTTATCGAATCGTCAATTTTTTTCTCTTTCTATCTTTCCTTTGGATATTAGGTGTCGATCCATATTCAGCGTAGATCGTCGTCGTTGTAGTTCATTCCATTTCGGGACGTTTGATTTCTAAAACCGATTTTTTATGTTTGACTCGTGACTTGAGTACATATTGTGGTTTTTAAGTATAAAGGCCGACCACAATCTTGCCTTCTGGGGCAGTACAGTTCATTAGTCAAGTCGTTTATGCGAAGTTCTCTCTGTCTCCTGCGCATGATGCGAAGTTCGCTCGTTCTGATCCCAACAGAACGTTCGAGCGCCTA
The DNA here is from genome assembly GCA_037159825.1 of Tupiocoris notatus. Lineage (NCBI taxonomy): Eukaryota > Metazoa > Arthropoda > Insecta > Hemiptera > Miridae > Tupiocoris > Tupiocoris notatus. The sequence continues at coordinate 242,207 of JASJUZ010000216.1, read as the reverse complement.
GGTACGCGATAGCAATTTTTGATTCACGCTAGCCCGAGTCAAGCTCAGATCGGTCTAGGTGTGCACAGCCTAATATGTTCAATTTGACCTCAAGACCGATAGTGCACAATTTGAATTCTGCTTGGCGACATATAGGGTACCCGGATCCTAAGTACCACTCTTGTCTCGGGGATAAATTATACTAGGATCCAAATGGGCCGTACTTAACGGAAGGAAATTTGAATCGGGCCATGTTTCTTCGGAGTTAAAGACTAGATATTTGCCTTAATCTTCGGGTTCTAGCGCAGAGAGACGACAAAACAAATACAAGTCACAAAGAGAGAAACCTCTATCAAAAGCTAGGACTTGCTTTAAAATCATGTTTGGGACTGGCCACTAGTTGCGTCTGTCTCTCTGATGTTGACAGGATGACGACATCCAGGCATGCCCGTTACATATCTATCTTCGCAGTAGGTCGTATTGGGATATCACATGTCTTTGGTCTAATTCCTGTTTGCATTAGAGGTGGACGAGCGGTTCGGTATTTTCGATAAGTATGTACTTACCTATTTAAATAGGTATTTGTTTTCAGGTATCTACATGACTAAGATTTTTTTGAAGTCTATTTACAGCTTAGTGACTTGACCAACGAGGGCCAGAGATCAGTGTTCAACAAGTCGGGATAAACGCAAATCGGATGTCGGTCTCTAATCTTGTGCACACCCAATTTTCTTGAAGCTTGAAAATATTACCTAGAATTCAATGCAATTAATTAAGACTGCTGAAAATACACGCAAGCGATATAATACGACCTTAGGCTCAAATAGTTGATATTTTTCATCACGAATATCAGTAATACCTATATTGAAGTATGCCGGCCGGCAGCCTATTTTGTTAAATGATTCGAGCTTAATTTTTTTAAAGTCAAATCTTGTTTGAATTATGAGATTAACTGAAAATGAAAATATCAATCGAATACTATTTTATTTCGTAGGTCAATTCGTTTTGAACTAATCTGAAATATTTTCAGGGGAATTGATCGAAAAGCGATGGCGATGTCTCAACTCGACCCGGAAATCGACTTTTCAGACGAGGTCTCTTTAGACGACCAGCTGAACGACGAGATGTTTTTTGAACCCGAGTCCGTCATGGCGGAAGTATCGGCTAATCAGCACTCAATTCTACATCCTGAACCGGAGGCTGAAGTATTGCGAATTCAAGCTGCTAAGACGTCTGATGAAACGTTTGCAAGGTATCTGGAGGAGTTTAAGCAACAAATGGAGGCTGGTTTCGGGCAACTTGCTAATAAGCTGCAAGACCTGGACCGCAAATATGTTGATCTTTCCCAGAAAATCAAGGTTAATTCTGATTTACAACCTCTTCTATTGACCCCGGATCATGACTCTATTGCTCGCTCTAGTACTGATCAGGTCCAGAGTTTTCAACCAGGTGCCCCCACCGAATCAGATTTGGGATTCAAATGCGGAAAATCCAACTTGCACTTTGCAGCAAATTGCCCAACCTCTAAAACCCTTCAAAACGTCGCAGCCCCGGGTAAAAAGAGCCTATCTAGTCATACGCCAGCGCAGAACCGCCTCAAGGCGGTTTATGACTCAAATAAGCCTAGACTCTTTAAAATGCCCCTGGGACAGGCGAAACGGCTAGCTCAGGAATTTGAGTCTCATCCTGGCTCAATGTTCGCCCTAGTCGGTCCAACAAACGGTAGTGACGACACTGGCATCTGGGTGACCATGGGTGCTGAAGAGGAACAGCATGTTGAGACGCTCAATTTTATGAGAGAAAAGCAGGAACATGGACAAGTTTTCAAAATGACCGAAGGTAAAAACTGTTTCACTGCTATAGTTGACACAGGATGTACAGAACACCTAACTTCATCTAGGGAATATTTAACTAATCTGAAACGCTTGTCTCAAACACGGGTTTTCAAGTGCGCAAATAATGACGATGCAGCTGACTTGTCTGTAAATTACAGTGGCGACATCAATTTTTTGAACGATGGCCGTTCTGCCACATTACGTGACGTTCTGTACAACCCTAGTCTTTCCTCAAATTTGTTTTCTGTCCGTAAAGTAACCCAGGCTGGCTTAAATGTCTTGTTTTCCAAAGATAAAGTAGATTTCATTCAGGCTTCCTCCGGTAAAATAATAAAATCAGGGTATTTTCGTGATAACCTATGGTGGATTGACTTGCCTCTAGCCCCCTCTCCAACCAAACGAGTTGATCTTTCATGTACCACACCTGACTCTAAAAGGCGAAGGCTTGGCTCAATGCTCATTACTTCTCATCAACAGCCTTGTAGTCCAGCGGGATTGCCTATTTTTCCCGTTGGGGTTAACTCAGTGGGAGGGAGGTTCTCTTCGCAAATAGGTCTTCCTGTCTCAAGCCCTACAAGGCTGGGAGGGAGGGAGTCTGAGAAGTCTAAGAGCACTTTTAATCATCCTGAGAATAATTTGGGCAAGCCTGAGGTTAATTTGACAAATTTAGATACTTTGGACTTGAAGATTTTAAAATTTGATCAGGGTAACTTGAATAAAACCTTTAGCTTGCCGCCTAGTTCCGGTATTTTGTGGCACCTCCGATTGAATCATGCCTCTAGGCAGTACTTGGAGGCAGCCAAGAAGTTTTTACCCGAGCTTAAATATGCAAAATTTGAAAATGATATTGGAAATTGTGAGGATTGTCATCAGGCTAACACAATTAGGAAATCACACCCCCAGGTGAGACACAGAGCTGATAAACCATTTTCTTTATTGCATTCTGATCTAATGGGACCAATCAGCCCTGCAAACTTTCGAACAGGAGATTCGTATATTGTGATTTTCGTGTGTGACTACTCACGATACGTGTTTGCCTACACCTTGAAAAACAAGAAAGAGGTGCACTTGGCGCTCAGGCAATGCCTTCGTGGAATTGAATCCATCACTTGTCAGAAAAATAATGTATTTAAGCTTAGATCTGATCGTGGTTTGGAATTTCAGACTTCAGACATGAAAAAGCTGATGGCCGAAGAGGGAATTGCCTGGGATCCATGTCAGCCATATACGCCCCAGCAAAATGGTTGCTCAGAAAGGGTGAATCAAGAAATAAAACATAGAATCAGAGTGAATCTGCTCTCAGCCAAAATGCCCTACTCGTTTTGGGGCCATGCTTTGAATTATGTTGTTTTTGTTAATAACAGGTTGCCTCACTCTTCAAACATGTTTTTGAGCCCGTTCGAAAAGGTTAGAGGATACGCGCCTAGTTTGAAATTCGTGAAACGATTTGGGTGCCTTGTTCATTATGTTGATGTAAGTAATAAGTCTAAATTCGCCCCAAATGCGAAAAAGGGATTTTTACTAGAGTGCACCGAGACGGGACTTGTGATATTCTCGGAACAGCACAAAACATTGGTGAACTCGTGTGATGTCAAGTGTATAGAATCGATAGTCTATGGAGACAGAATCAAAGACTATCCAAAACCACTGGCAGACCTTCTTGATATCAATGATGATACAGATCTGGCCGAACCGCCAACAGAAGGCGTCAGAGATGTTATCAACTTGCAAAGGGTCAGTCAGGGGGACTATCTTGAACCAGCTTCCTACCAGGAGGCCATGTTATCTCCTGATAGAGACCTGTGGGAGGAAGCTATTCGTGACGAACTCGACTCTTTACAGGAAATGGGAACTTGGGAACTTGTACCTAGGTCAAACCTGCCCCCTCGTACCAAAATAATCAATTCGCGCTGGGTACATAAAAGAAAAACTCAGTTAGATGGTTCATACAAATATAAAAGTCGTCTGGTAATCAAAGGTTTTGCAGACACTAATGATTATATGATTTCAGAAATTTTTGCTCCTGTGGCTCGTCTTGGCGATGTTCGAGTATTCTTGTCTGCTGTGAACAAACTTGGCTTACATCTGTACCAACTTGATGTCACGACTGCCTTTTTACATGGATATTTGGAGAAACCTGTATACATGCATATTCCAGAGGGCCTTGAGGAGCTAACAGAGACGTCTCCTGATTTGAAGGATTCTTATGTTTGCTGTCTCAAGAGGTCTCTATATGGATTGAAGGTCTCACCAAATTTGTGGTACAAGAGGTTTAGTGGCATTTTGATTGATCTAGGCTTTGAGGTCTACCCCTTCCAATCTTGCATCTTTAAATGGCAGGAGGGCTCAAAGTACGCTTTGTTGATCATGTACGTAGATGATTGCTTGCTGGCCTCTAATGACAATAATAAAGCTCTTGAAGTCATTCAAAACTTGAACAAGGAGATTAAAATTAAAAACTTGGGTGCTCCGAAAAAATTCTTGGGATTTGAAATTGTAAGAGATGAACCCAACAAGCTCTTGTTTATTCACCAAAAGTGTGCTATTGAAAGCTTGTTGAGTAAATTCCTTCCACCTGAAGAAAAAATCAGTGAATTACCCATGTCCCCCACTACTTGTACACTCAATGCCCAGACAAAGTTAACCGAAATTAGAGAACAAACTCCTGACGTTCCGTATCGCGAAGTTATCGGCTCACTCTTGTACATCCAAAATGGAACCAGGCCAGATATTTCGTTCGCGGTTAACTTCATGAGTAGGAAACAAGTAGGCTACACACAGACTGACTGGAACAATGTCCTCAGAATTTTAAGGTATCTTAAGGGTACCAAGGATTATGGAATATTGTTTTCAGGAAAAACTAAGGACATTATTGCATATTCAGACTCGTCGTTGGGTACTAGCGACATAAATGGTCGTTCGACTACTGGATTTATGGTCAAGAGTTTCGGGGATCTCGTTTCATGGAAATCTAAGAAACAAACTCATGTGGCACTTTCGACTTGCGAAGCTGAGTACCTTTCGATGTCAGAAGCATGCAAGGAACTTACAAGTGTTCGAACTCTTTGTAATTTCCTTACTGGAATCGACATGCTCCCAACATTGAGATGTGACTGTACGCCAGCAATAGCTGTTGCTATGACGAACGATTCTAGAACCTTGAAACATGTAGTGAAACTATGCATGCATTATGTACATGATATGTTTAAAAGGAAAAATGTACATATTGAGTGGGTACCAACAAATGAGCAGATCGCTGATTGCTTCACAAAAGCGTTGCCTCTCGAAAAATTTGTCCAATTTAGGCAATTACTTTTGCAACATTCTGACGCATTGTTTTGATCATTTACAGACGATTTGGAACGCTCATCACTTCAGAAATCGACGTGAAACTAACTGGCTGTTCTGTGCATTTCTGGTCAACATGCTCCAGCTTAGACCCTCACCATGCTACAGAGTGTTCAGTGTTTCCCAAATTTTATTTTGTATGACTCGAACGTTGACTTTGAATTTAATTATGCAGATCCAATTTACTCCTTGACTAAAATTCAAATATTTTGCTTACAATTTGTACCGTATTTACTTGACATACCTATCTGATCTTTAATTGACAATCTTGACTATCCTTGACTTCCTTGACTAACCTGATTCTTTAGTAGATTCTTTAGTATGCCACAGTCCAGATAGATGCTAGACTCGTAATCCATCATATTTTGAAGAGGAGGGAGTATTGAAAATAGCCTGTCTCTTTGTCTTCAAAATACCTACCTACCTACTTGGATACGAATGTCAAGGAATCAATCCACTCAGCCTCCAGTAGCTATATTTGCATTTACCTACTGTTTGAATCGTGTATGATTTTGATTGGTTCTTTGCCTGTGTGTGTATGTGCTTGGTGATTTGGCTTTTGAAAAATACACCATTCTGCTTGCTGCTTGCGTTCCGTGAACTTGTATTTTCATTCATAAAAATAACAGAAGTTGTGTATCTAGGTACAAGTCTTCAGTGAATAGGTGAGTTAATATTTGATTAACATAAGATACGGCTGCTTTGCTTTATTCATTTATTGAATAGTTGAATTAGCCGACCTCACCAAAATATTTCTGAAAGGTTTCAGCCGGCAGGAAGAAAAACTATTAGGATGTCGCGGATGATGATACAATCTGAGAACCTAATTGCTTACCCAAAATTGTACACTTCTTGATTGAATTTCGGCGTATAAAATAACACTTCTATTTGGTTTTCGAAGGGCGATTGTTATAATAGCTGTTAATTATCAACCTGTAGAATCATCCTTTCAATCGTGATGAGCTCTAACAGATTTTCATTGCTGAGTGACCAAAACTCATTACCACAGCTTTTTTTTGGATGCCAGTTTGGATATTTTCCCCTAAAAAGGGTGTTCAGCATGCTAGAATCCTGCAAAAACGGGTATTTCTGGTGTCAGCAACCCATCACGCTTTCGCTTTCTCAATAACCCTCGGATTTCGTTTCTTCCATCCAATTTTGACCAAGAGCAGCTGGAGTGGACCTAAACTACAGTTAAATAAATTGAATGCGGTCTGTTTTTTTAATAAATTTTTTTCTGTCTATCCACTTCGAATCCTACTGTTAGGGCAAGGAATTTTTAGAAAACGTGCATTAATTTTTAGAGTGAACCTATCAAAATTTTGGGGTTGTCTACGGAAAAATTATTATTTTGCTCTGGCAACACTGTTCAGCTGCTCCCTTCACTTCGACTAGTTGCGTATCGAACTTTCGATTCTGCTTCTGTCACGTTTTATCTGTGGTTATTTCTTGTTATTGTCTGGTTGTTCACTTATTGTTGAAACGAGTTCATTTTAATGAGAGATCGTACGGTTGTTATATAAATGGTATATACGGTATACGGTGTATACGTGTACGGTGAATTGCCAGCGGCGTTTGTTTGTTGTTCTCCTCAATTGTTAATTCAAGCAATTCCTATGATTTATTTTGTCGCATAGCTACTAACGGTTTCCGTTTAAATAGTTCAGTCTTATTTCGGAAGTCGACGAAGAATCATTAATTTATTCAAAACTATTTCGATATTCATTTATCTCTGCTACCACAAATTGGTGACTCTGAAGTGCTAAATAATAAATTATTAAAAAATATTGGCATCGGTCGATTTCTCTCGTGATGCCATACCAAAAAACGCCCACCTCTAGTGTAAATAACACGGAAAACACATGACTAAAGGACCCTCATGATATTCGATCTATCCAGCATGTTTTTTTATCTCGAATAACACCGTTACTTAAAACTCGTTCCAACATTCGAGCTATCTGAGAGGAAAATATTTTATTCAACGTAGAAAAACTAAAATTCCACGTGAATATGAAGTGCACACGAGGATAACATTCGCTCGGAGAATATCGAATCATCGCTAGCTCGTCTCGCGACACTCAATATCTCGCGCGGGTTAATTTACCCAACGTTTTCACAGCAGCAATCCGTTTTCCATCACTCTTTCAAAGCGTCCGTGGGCGGGAAACTATTCTTTTTCACCTCAACTTCACAATCGTACGCCCGTGTGTTTTATTGCATTAAAAAAGAAAAAACTGCGTTGAAAGAAATTCTATGGGAAACTATAGAAATTAAGGCACAATTAATTACAGCGCTATGTGCTAAGTGAAAATTCAGAGGCCTTGAATTCAATTAAAGACTATTTGAAAATTTGCAGTTGTTTCTCATGCATATTAATCGGATGAAAAATGGTGGCGAAAAACGGTCGCCCACTTACTCGTTACAATATCTGAAAACGCCGCGGATATCGATCTCTCGCACAGCGTAGGAAACGAGAGGAATTTTAACCTCGCTGGCTCCCATGCCGACGAGCACAAAGCAGCCTCCGCTCTTTGTCGACTGAAAAATACCGACCGTAGAAAAATGAATTATTAAAAAAGCGTGGAAAAAATTGAGCGGCGGTTCAAATCTGAGCATTACCCAATTTGAACAGTAAAATGAGCGCATCAGGAAGATTGCAAGTTTAAACTTTAAGACTCGTAAGATTAAACTTGAACCAGAGAGCTCGAGATGAGCTAGAGCTAGAGATTTCAGCTTTTAGGAGTCCATCTAGGGATTTTGAGGGTATAACTGGGGATTAGAGATGAAAATCACTCGGGATTCACGGTAAAGCTCGTCTTAAGTAGTTTCAATTGCTTTTGTCGAAGCGCAACCTAAACCAAACTATTGGGTGTTTTGGATCAAATATCTGCCATTACATTATTGGATTATAAAATCTAAAAGATGGATTTCTTCACCCAGTAAGTACAAAAGTAAGCAAATGGTGTACATAGATCACACAGTACTTCCATTTTTGAGGTGGCAGAAAGGTAATTACATAAATTACATAGGTAAAGTGATAGTAAATCGTATAACACTCAATAAAAACCTACAACGAAATAAAATAACGAAAAATGTGAATTTTGTGGAAGTACGTTGTGTGAAACTGACAATAAAATTCATGATATTCGCCGCAAAAAACATCTCTTCTTGTGAGCGGACTGTAAAAATCAAACTACAAAACAAGCGCAATTAAAATGGCGAACCAAGTTCGAAGCTGAGAACCCACACTGTACAATGTGAGAGGTTCTCCTAGTCAAATAATACTCAACCGTACAAAAATAATGACTCCTAGCCTGTAAAAATCCAAGTAGAAAAACTTGGAACTCGTGTAACAAGGAAGTAATGTGTGCCATCCAAAATGTGAAAACATCTAATTTTGCTCGTTCGCTCGGAGAAAATATTCTGAACATTTAATAGAACTTCATTCATTTTTCACAATGATATGGCAACTTTTGTCACTTTTTGACCTCAGTGGACACTCAAAAAGTGTTTCTGACTTCAATACAGAAAAAAAACATTCCGAATTCATCTCCTTTCTCTTACATACTTGGTAAAATAATATTTTTTAAATCTCCTTTTTGTATTCGAGGTACGATCACAATACTTCCATTTATTACGTAAACATGTAAGTAAAAAGGCCCTAAAAAATTAGGGAAAATTCAAATATTACAAAATCATTCTGCGTACTGGCCCTAATTATAAAAAATAAACGTTATCTACGCGCAAATTCAAATCTCGATCAAAATTAATTTTTACGCCATGCAGAAATCGAATTGAAAAAAAAGAAGCGACTCGTGTTATTGAAAATCTAATAACGGCTTGTTCATAAATTGGAAGAAGGATTTTATCACGTTAATCTGTCTCCGAAGCCTTCAAAAGATTCACCTATCTCGACTGCATAAAGATGATAAAATACCCCACGCAAAGGGACTTACCTCGAGGCCAATATTGACGGTATTATTGAATCCGGTGCAATCCATGGTTTTGTCCGGCTTCAGGCCCATAGCCGATTCGATTTTTGCAGCCACATCGTGCGGCGAATCGTCGCGGGAAATTTTCAACGTCAAGTCGGCGCCGCAATTTTTCGCCAGGACGAGACGATCTTCGAGGAGATCTGAGAAATTGGAAGATCGATTGTACGAAAGGCTTCAAAAGGAAATTAATATGATGGAAAAAATCGAGCAAGTTTTTGTTACCAGGGGAAATAATAAATGCGGCCTTCCAGCCTACCAATTTTTTGCTTTAATGTTTGGCGCATGAAAGGTTCGGTTCGATTGAATTACACGTGCTATATCTGAACTAGTGTAAATAAGTCTAAATAAATATCAAGTGTCAAAGCAACCATTTTAAGACCTTAAGCGTTCAAATATATTGACTCTGAAGGCCTGTAAAAATAGAATGAACTTTAAACGCATATATTTTGGGAATATTGTATGCCGGCAAATAGCTCAATTCTTGAAATTTTCACCAATAATCAATCTCGGTCCTACGACGGCCCAATTATTGAACCAACTCGCTAGCTCAATTCTAAGGGTATTTTTGGGGGGTTTTGAGGGGGAGAAAATTCATATTTTCCAGGGTTTGTCAGAAAACTGTGTGTTAGGAATCAAATTATATAGATTTTTGGACGCTGAATCGAATGAGGCCATTGCGGGGTCGATAGCTTCATTGGTTGTCGAGTTATCGCAGCTTTTTTTTTTGCCGAATTTGGGAGATTTTCTGAAATTTGACATGAGGGTATAACTCGAAAGTTCTTCAAGCCATAAAAATCGTTCTATACTCATTGGAATGGTCGTCAAACACTCTCTCCAGCTGTATCGTTAGGCAATAAGTTTAGCTTCTAATTAAGAAGTTAAGAAAAATAAAAATGAATAAAATTACAATAGTTGCTACGGAGTTTTCCTCTACAGTTATCATCTGTTTTTCGGTGGGAACGTTCACAAATGTTTGGAATAATTAAAATCACAAATGAACAGCCTTATTAAATCATTTTTGAAGCGAAGGAATAATAAACTAAATAGAAATAATAAAGTTTTTTTTTTGGTTATTCGGATTCTACATGCCTTGAAACGTAAAACATCAAATTTTGAGGGGGTTAGAATTTTTTCTTGGGCGATTACAATGGTTTATTATTGAATAATAAACCAATACATAGGCGGTTTCCTCTCACGTCTACTTACCGCGCCGTATTTTACAAAGGAAAGAACGTACGTGTATGCCAGCTAATCGGCTTTTTTCGGTTTTTCCCATCGGTATAAATTATTATACCATGAAATAGTGGAATAAACCATAGTTAAATAATGGTGACATTAGGTATTTACAGGCCGTTCATGGAATTAATTACTCGATACACATAATATAATATAATAATAATATAATAGATTATATATTGATAATATAATAGATACACATAATATAATATAATAATAATATAATAGATAATATATAGATAATAATAATAATGGATACACATATAATAATATTATAATAATATAATAGATAATATATAGATAGTATAATAGATACACATAATATAATATTATAATAATATAATGGATAATATATAGATAATATAATAGATACACATAATATAATAATAATAGACTCTTAACTTGCTCGGAGCACGCACTCAAGAGTACGCTGATATTTTTGTCTATTTTCAACTCTTTTAAACTCTGTTGCCATCAACGGTTTTTAGCTAGGAGCACTTGAAATTGTCTATTTGCACACCTAATGTATCCAAGTTCATGTGTCTCAAGTGTGTGCCTCGAGCTCCGATTCGAGAGAATCAATAAAATCCAATTGTTATCGCATTGGCAGTCGAAGTGGTCGACAATGCTCTCTGGACCGTGGTGCATGGACCATTAAGAGCAACCCTTTTCCACGTCGAGGACAATTCTTCTGTCTCCTTGATGACAGGAAATTGTAGCAGCGGTGACCTTACTCTTGAGCGAGTTCACACTGGCGCGGTTTTGGTAATTAACGTTGAAGAACGTTGATTTTCGTTCTTACCAAACAAAATATAGACTGAAAAAATTATCGTTTTATGCTTTATAACTGAGGGTTTCTAAATAAATATAATAAAATCTCTAATAAAAATTCGAATAAAATCTAATAAATTTTTTCTCTTTCTTGACGTCGCATTTTTCGATCGTGGATTGTGAGGGGGAGAGAAACCAGGCGACTCATTCTCCGTTTATTCTCTGGCCGAGTCCTTTCGCCCGTTCGGGCATCATCAGGGCGACGTGGAGCCATAGGATGCCCGAACGGGCGAAAGTACTCGGCCAGAGAATAAACAATTGGAGAATGAGAATAAATTGGTTTTATGTCCTAGAAGGATGATAAATTTATTCTAGCTAGAAATATACTAATATTTAAAATATCTGACGGAAATATATTAAATGAACCATGCGTCCATAATTCAGCCTTTTTTTTGGCCCAAGCAAAGCGGACGAATTTTTGTAGTTTACCGAACCAATAGATAAGCTGAGAAGTTGAACATTTTTTTTTTGTGTTTGTTGATGTTTTTCATAGCCGAATAATTTTCGAAACGCTTCAAATAGTTTTAAAATTTTTCATTTTTCGGTTCGTAGTGTTCGAATTTTAGAATACTACTAACGGAGTTCGTAGATGGTTCAGTTGCGTTTTTTAGACTTTTCAAAATACTAGACAATATTGAAAATGTGAAAAAAATTTTTACTTTTACTTTTTTACTTTTCTTGAAAACGTTGAGCAGTTTCTCGATCTATTCAGGATCCATCGTGGAAATTGAATAAATTGTAGCGCAGATTGTTTTATACAAAATCGAATTTTATCTCGTCGCCAATTGTTGTGATTGAAGTACTTTATAGAAAATATGCTCGCATAGAATAATGTGAACAGTTGAAGGATATAGTAGGATAATTGGAACATGTTAAATCATCAGATGTCCCGAGATGGCGAGGCCATTACAATTACGGACGCATGTAAACCCAGTTTAAATCGGCTTTGTTCCCAGCTGTCACGCGTGGGAGCTCTTTTCGAAAAAAACCTATACACAGAGTAATTAAAAATCTCGGCACTATAATTAAAAAAAAAAAAAAAAATAAAATAAAAAAAAACAGAAAAAAACTAACAGATTATCCGATATCCGGCTAAAACTCGTTCAACTCCATATCTGTGCGATATCACTGTCGTAACTAGAGTTGACTCATGCGGTGGGAATAGAATATTATCTTCATCATCCAGAAAAACATCGAGCTTTATCAAAATGGTAACATTAAAAAAAAAAATTAAATAAATAAAATATAAAAAAAATTAACAAATCTACAATAATCGGTAATCTTCACATAGCGTTCCGCTTTTTGGAACAAGATTTGATTGAAACGGGATTTAAATTGAAACGATATTTATATAATTTCTTCAATCTTCGATAAATTCAATTCAAAATTCACTAAAAATTCATCAGCTTTTAACGTGATTTTTGAGAAGAAAAATTTACTATATTTTCATATTATATTTATATTTTTAAATATTTATTATTTTTTCACCAGCTTCAATTTTTTTCTTTCAAGAGTTGAAAAATATCACTAATTTAAATTGTCATAAGATTTGACTTTTAAAAAATTTAAATATCACATTTTTGTTCCATTAACGCATCACACGGTCGGACCAAAAATGCGAAACGGATGGCTCTCAAAAATCGTAGAGTTTCGCCTGGTTTTAAAAATATTTTTTATACTAAAAAAAAATAAATTGATGATGAATTGAAGATTGTTTTTGTCTGTCAACTTCAATAAATAAGAAAGATTTCGATAGTTATAAAATAGATTTGCTTTTTAGTATATAGTATTTTATGTTTTGCGGGTAATATCTAAAATAATGAATGAAAAGTTACGCAGTAGCATTATGTGAAAAATACCATATATATATTCAACCTATGAGTTTTCAAACTTCTAGAAAAAACGATGAAAAATGGTAATTTGTCTCTAACTCTAGCACTGATTTTTCCTGATTATTTTAGACTGCTTACAAAGCCAATCACTTTCCGGTCACAAATGTCTAAATTCCAGTTTAAAATACCGTTATGGCCAATTTTGAATCAAAACACTACGTCCAATTTTCGAAAGAGAAAACTTTGGATTACAAGCGATTTTGTAAATGGGACTGGATACAGTTTCCATTGGAGGATTAAGGTAGGCCATTGCAAGTGCTCCTAATGACCTGAGTCAGGGACTCTACTTAAGATAAAAGCATTTACTCCTGTCGAGGGGAAACCATCCCTCACTGTATCCCTCAACCGTGTAGGGTTTTCTTTCCAAGCAAACTAGTGTCGGTGAAATAATGCCTGCTCGTTTTTCGTTCCAGAAAAAAAAATTCTTCGAACCGTTTAAAATTAATTTTGTACCAAATATTTGTAAATGAGCTAAATTACACTGCGAGAATATTTATATAATTCCGGGCTCAGACGAACTATAGACCGAATGATCTCCTAAAAGAAAACAATTTATTCGTCAAAAAAGAGCGTAAAACGCTACAGAACTCAATTCGAATACAAATCTCTCTTACCTAAAATAATATTCGGTTTTTATAGTCTGTTGCAAATATCGTCGAAAATATTAACGGAACAATTAAATTTTACATTAAATGTAAAATTAATAATATGTAAATATGTAATAAATTTTATTATTTGAAATGGGCGAGATAAAAGCAAAAATGGCGAAACAACGGGTTTTCTCTATTCCAATCCGAATTTTGTTTGTTGCCCTTGGCTAGTGATTCGAGCCTTATCACGTAGCAATGTGAACGCGACAATAATAGTAGACCACGGCTGCTTTTTCGTCTCACCAGCTGGGAACACTACAGTGAAAATTTCCTTCCCTTACTAATGGATTTTCCGAAGCAAACGAATGACTCTCCAGTTAGGCCTTTGTGTACGGCGATATTTCATTCTTGACAAAACAACGAAATCGAGCCTATTGATTTTCGGTTTACGGTAAACAAGAATTATCTCTCATCTAGAAATTTGGCGTTTCAGTTCAAAGAACGTTTAAAATATGATTATGGAATCATGAAATTCAGCCAATTTTCGGACTCAGTTTGCGCATGAGTTCAAATTACAAGGGCACTTTTGAGAATGCCTAAGAAATTATATTATTTTTTCCAACAGTTTCGCATCGTTCGCATGACAGTCCCCGTTTCAATATTTAGATACTCAACGGTTTGTCGAGAAAAGAAATTGGAACCTTTTGAGGCATCTGAGCGATGGAAGATTTTGTGAGAAATTTCCGAGCCTTCGAAAAATAGAACGTGATTATATAACACGAAAATAAAAGTAGCTATCTGAACCTTTACACGAATAATGCTCGTTTGAAACCCTCCATATCAGGGGTCGGCGACCTTTTCCCCTCGAGAAACGATCCTTCCTCGTTTTCGAGTTACGATTTTTCGCCCCCTTCCAAAAATTCTCTTCTTGTAAACATTCTTGTCAGAACAAAGAGAAAACTAATAAATGAATAACCTTGAGTGTTTTTCAGTATTTCCATCGTTCTTAAGTTCAGTTCCAGTCATCAAGAGACCTGGGAATGTTTCCTGGATCCTGAAAATAATCTTATCATTTGTGCTAGTGATTCATCACCATCGCAGGAAATATTTGCGAGCAAAAAAACACCGAGATTTCTGATTTGCAATTTCAAAACGCGCAATTAAATTTCAAGTCGAATAATATCCCGAAATTCGATTAGTCAATACGGGTGCAATGGCCGGCCAAAGAGTGGAATTTCTGCTCGTCAGAGCCGCATAAAAAAAAAATAATAATAATAATGAAAAAATTAATTAGGTAATTAAATTAAAAAAGTAATAAAAATAATATAACAGAAATGAAAGTCAACCGGTTTAAATTTAATTGTAATTGTTGAATCCCCCACAACTTCAAAATGAGATAGAATATCGAGAAGAAAATTTTGAGTGAACGCTGTAGAGAATTTATTATCGATGTCAAGAAGTTCGGATAACTGTAGTCAGAAAAAAATCCTGTTATTAGATTGGGTATCGCTCACGTCTACTTACGAAAACGTCTATCTTTGTCTAACCAATTTACCCGTACGAAAATTTTTTTAAATTTCCTGATTTCGTCCGACTTGGTATTTAATGTTCTTTCATTCACCAGATATTTAGCTTTTAGCTGGAATGCGCCGTTTTATAGTTACAATCGTATAAACGAATAACTTTTTTTATTTTTTGGCTCTCAGAAGTTTATCAAGCGAAGATGCTATCCTAGATGTCGCACCAACAAACGGAATTATGGTCATTTCAAGCTCTCAGAAAATCGCTTCAGGCTCAGGTCCAAATTTTACTGTAATTTATTAGAGACCTTTTTCCTTTTTTGATTTCATGGTTGCTGAAACTTATACTATATCGATGGGAAACCTATCAGACATTAGCTGGCCACACATAGACATAAGTTCCTCTGAAAAATCGCGGCACGTGAAAACGTGAGAGGAAACCGCCAAGAGAAAAACGTAGTAGGAAAAAATTTCAACTTTCCATGGAAAAATTTTGATGCGCCGTATCTAAAGGGTTAACGGTGGGAGATTAAGCACAGGATGAAATTGAAGGGGGGAAATTTGGGTGTATGACCAGAGATGATATAATTTAGCGAGATATGGTGCGACTCGTCATATTAGTAAGTAAAAAAAGTTCATGCACGGGGGAAAATGATCAATAAAACTGTCATTTTATGAGGCGAGCTATCATACGCAAGATTACAAGATGATCAAAGGCGATTTTCAAAGTGAAAAAAAGTGCGTGTACAGCTTCTATAGCCGTTTTTGAAGATGACGTAATTTTAATAAAATCAATGCAATTGGAATACTGTGCGTAAAATTTACCAACATAATTATCAGAATATAGTCCGGAATAAAATTCATAAATAACGTTTGGGTTTTTTGAAAAATTTCCGTCGATAAATTACGACAGTTTTCAAGTTTTACCGTCATTTCGTGCAGATTTTGAAACTTCTTTTTGAAACGATTTCCGGGTGAAAGCCCGAGCGGCTATTAACTTCCTCATACTTCGTGATTTCACTTTCCCAACTTGGAGCGAAATGTTGATAATGGCTTTAACGTGTTCCTTATACTAAGCGTTATAAATAGCTTACAACTTTTCACTTTCGCCAGGAAAGGGAGCCGACGTCAAAAGAATCATAAACTTCTTATAACTGGATTTTTCCCAATCTTCCTCCTCGCTGTGCGAATTTATAGACTAGTTGCTCACCAATTACCATCACTTTGGAGGCCCCCATCGCCTTAGCAGTCAAGACTGTAACGAGACCGATTGGACCAGCGCCTAGAATGAGCACGTTGGACCCAAGGCCGACAGCAGCCCTTCTACATGCGTGAACTCCGACTGACAGTGGCTCGAGGAGTGCGCCTTCTTCCAAGCTCACGTGATCTGGCAACCTGAATAATCAAAGCAAGTAGATGCAATCTCGGAATAACCTAAAATGAATTACCGTCGTTCTCTCTCTCTAGCGTAATATATTTTGGTTTATTATTAATAATAAACCATTGTAATCGCCCGAGAAAAAAAAATTCTAACCCCCTCAAAATTTGATGTTTTACGTTTCAAGGCATGTAGAATCCGAATATCCAATAAAAACGCTGTAAATGATAGTACAGTGGTTTATTATTCCTTCGCTTCAATATTGATTTAGAAAGACTATCCATTTGTGATAGTAATTATTTCGAACATTTCGGAACAATCCCACCGAAAAACAGATTGTAACTATAGGGGAAAACTCCGTAGCAACTATTGTAATTTTATTCAATTTTATTTTTCTTAATTTCCTAATTGAAAACTATATTTTTTGCCTAACGGTACAGCTGGAGAGAGCGTTTGACGACCATTCCAATGAGTATAGAACGATTTTTATAGCTCCAAGCACTCTCGAGTTATACCCTCATGTCAAATTTCTGAAAATCTCCCAAATTCGGCACAAAAGCTGCGATAACTCGAGAACCAATAAAGCTACCGACCCGGCGATGGTCTCATTCGATTCAGCGTCCAAAAATCTATATAATTTGATACCACGTACACATTTTTCAAAAAAATCTTGGAAAATATGAATTTTCTCCCCCTTAAAACCCCCCAAAAATACCCTTAAAATTGAGCTAGCAAGTTGGTTCAAGAATTGGGCCGTCGTAGGACCGAGATTGATTTTTGGTGAAAATTTCAAATTTTTAGCTCTTACAGTTTGGCCGGAAAACTGCTAACGGCGTACGGCGGACGGCGTACGGCGGACGGACAGAAATTTTTTTATTGGATATTCGGATTCTACATGCCTTGAAACGTAAAACATCAAATTTTGAGGGGGGGTTAGAAATTTTTTTTTTCTTGGGCGATTACAATGGTTTATTATTGAATAATAAACCAAAATTCTGTCCGTCCGCCGTACGCCGTTAGCAGTTTTCCGGCCAAACTGTAAGAGCTGAAAATTTGAAATTTTGACCAAAAATCAATGTCGGTCCTACGACGGCCCAATTCTTGAACCAACTTGCTAGCTCAATTTTAAGGGTATCTTCGGGGGGTTTTGAGGGGGAGAAAATTCATATTTTCCAAGGTTTTTAACTTGGATTATACCGGCGATTATATTTTTAACTTAAATTAAGTATTATGTCCCTACCAGCCCAAAGATAACTTATATCCCATGTTTCATATCGAGACTGTTGCCTCCCCACTGTTACCTCCCAGCCTGTTTTTTAGTTTTTACCAACCATGTGTCCTATTCTAGTCAATTTTTCAGTGTTTTGTAGCTCTTAGTAATTTATTGGTTTTTCTAGTCACCTGCATCTTCTAGTCTTTTTTGTTTTTAATAGAATTATATTTTCAAGCTTTTCAAAACTAGATTAGGTATGCAACTGTGATAACTTCTCATCTCAAGTAAGAATCTTTGTTTGCACTATAGTTCCCCTCTTTGTCTTTACAATGAATCTAGTATTTTTGTTTTTATCTTAACTTATATCCAACCTTTTTATTAGGACGAACCCTCTTCACGGGCAATCCTATAAAAAAAATAAAAAAACTCGACACATTAACTTCTAAGGTAAACTAATATCACAATGGACATGGACATGTATGCAATACTTGAATTTTAATTTGTTTCTTAATTTTTATACTGTTTCCTTGAACTGTGACTTCCTGATGTGCTAATTTTGGGCGATAACAACTTATAAAAATGGAGATACTTTCCACTCCGCATATCACTTCCAGATGTATCCCGAAGAGGCCCGTGAGGGCGAAAGCGCTAGATTAAGATTGAATAAAGATGATAAGGAGAACTCGTCGCGTTTTTTATCTCCACCTCAACCACACAATTGTGTAATGATATTCTGAAGGGTTTCCAAGAAAAAAATCTTTACCACTAGGAATGAGAAAAACGAGCTAGCACCAGCTTCTCTTCTAATTTCAAATGCATCTTATTCCTAGATTTTTTCGGCAGACGGTTGAATAACCATGCCGTATTGTTAATTAAAATTTGTTCTATTCTAAGATGCTGTACTATTTAATTTTGTAAATAAACTACTTTCTTCTTCTTCTTCTATTCCTAGATTTTCTAAGACCACTTTAAATAAAACAATAGTCAAAGCAAATAAAACTAAAATCACATCCTATTACTCTAGGCTGTCGTCGAGTGATTTGCTGTGATTTTAGTTCTATTTGCTTTGACTATTGTTATATTTGAAATGGTTTTAGAAATGTGTAAGGGATAAGTGCAATAAAATTTTAATGATATTTATTTTTCTACAAGTAATTTCTGCAAAGCTAAGTATTTCTAAATATGGACAATACTGCACTTTCAAAGATTGGCCATTGGATAGCACTGTACAGCAGTTTCTAAGCCCTAATGATGGAAATATAATATATCCGAAAGACACGTTCCATTGTGAATTAGGAGCTGGAATCGGGTCAAACAATTCCATTTTCGCCAGCATCTTTTTTTGGATCACTTTCATTCTTAAGCGTTCATTTCTCTTTTCTTCTTTAACTCTATTTTCGTCGTTTACATTCAAATCTGGATCGAGAATTTTTTTTCGGCTTTGGCTCTCTTTCTACGGTGAATCTGGAGTTGCTTACTTGAAACAGAAGTCAGCCGCGTGACAGTAGTAGCGTGAAAGGTTGCCGTGTACGGGGGGCGTTGCGCAGAAGATCATTTTGAGGCACAGATTGTATTTGCCTTCCTTGCAGAAATCGCACACTCTGCAAGGCACGCCAGGCTCGATCGCGACACGGTCCCCTGAAATAAATGTCAATTTATTCTATTGCTAGCTATACTTACGCAATCTAAATATATCTAAGAATTTTTTAAAATCCCATCTCGTATTTAGAAATATAAATTAGTTTCTGCAGGTTGAGGGGGAGAATAACGAGACGACCTAGGTACCATTGGTCCTATAATGCCCTGAAGATGCCCGAACGGGCGAAAGTACTCGGCGTAATAAAAAAGGGAAAAAAATGGAGAAGAGGTCGTCTCGTTATTCTCCCCCTCAATCTGCAGAAAGAAGTAATACGACCACCTGGAGAAGAATATAAATTAGATTTTCCTTTTTTATAAAGCTGATCGAAACCCAAAGGACATTGGGGTCATTTTTCTATAAATTGCGCGATTAAAGAACGATAAAATGTGTTGATAATGCTGATTAAAGGTATAGACAGTGTATAGAACGATGCACGTTTCGTCTAATAGAGAACACAGTTCCAAGCTATAGATTTGACGTACTAAGAAATTATGATGAAATTATGCAGAAAATTTAAAACGCTGCAAATGATTGTACAGTGGTTTATTATTCCTTCGCTTCGATAATGATTTCAGAAGACAATCCATTTCTGATAGTAATTATTCCGACCATGTGTGAGCGTTCCAACCGAAAAACAGATTGATAACTATCGGGGAAAATTTTCCTAGCAACTATTGTAATTTTAATCATTTTTATTTTCCTCAATTACCTAATTAAAAACTACACTTATTGCCTAACGGTACAGCTGGAGAAAGTATTTGACGACCATTCCAATGAGTATAGAACGATTTTTATAGCTCCAAGAACTCTCGAGTTCCCTCTTGTCAAATTTCTGAAAACCTCCCAAATTCGGCACAAAAGCTGCGATAACTCGAGAACCAATGAAGCTATCGACCCCGCGATGGTCTCATTCGATTCAGCCTCCAAAAATCTAAAAAATTTGATACCAAATACCCATTTTTCTGAAAAACCTTGGAAAAAATGAATTTTCTCCCCCTCAAAACCCCCAAAAATAAATAAAGACCCAAAATTAAAATTGAGCTAGCTAGGATAATATTGAAAATCATTAAAACTGCTCTCCTGAAAATGCTAAAATTATATGTGCGGAATTACTGCGGCGTCGACGATATGCAAAATCAACTGAATCAATTCGGAAGTACCGTGTGCAATATGAAATCCGTCTGGTGGCGAATTCCCGGGGTTCTATTGGCTCGCAGACCTTACTCCCATTATGAGTTCCTTTTCCATTTATGACTTTTTTCTCCATTATTGTACTTGTGCGCATTTTGTATTTTGAATTTTACCGCAAAAAAAAATATTTGAACGCTGTGGAACTTGAAATTTTTCGTTATCTTAGGTGAATGACAGCCCTTAATAAAACCCTCGAAATTGAGGTAGCGATTTGGCTAAAGAATTGAGCAATCGTCAGGGCAAGTTTGATTTTTTGTGAACATTTCAAGACTAGCTGTTACGGTATTCTCAGAAAAGTGTTTACAGCTGATAGACTGAATTTTTTATTGGATATTCTGACATGTATTGAAACGTAGAACGTCAAATGGGGAAAGTGGTAGTTGGATTTTAAAAAAAAACTAAAACGAAAAAAATTGACGCTAATTCCACATTCTGGGCTTAGATTTGATCGTTCGTGATCGTCTTGGAAAATTACCGTTACGTAAAATTGCACGTTCATGCCGCAACTGGTTTTATCATATGAGAAAATATTATTCTCCTAATTTTATCTCCCACTCGAGAAAATTAATTTTTGATCCTCTTGATACACGATACTTGACGATTACGAAATAGGTAGGTTGTTTTTAGCTTCTGTTACGGCATAATTCGAGCCCTCAACGAGACTAACATAGGAAACGGCTGCCTTGAACGTACCAATAACGAGATTTTCAACCCATAACAATAACCGTTGAACCTATTTCCCTCGAGTGCAAGCTGCTCGGCTGACCCCGAACTCGCCGATTGCCCCTTCAGCTTTGCCCTTGCCCTTCAGTTTGTGGCCATGAGTGCTCGCCTCTGCTGGCTTGTTTGTTCCAATGTTCCGACCAACATTGGCCATTGTTTTTGTTTATTTCCGAAAACGGCCTTTCCGCTCCTCTGAGCCGTTAAATTAATTTGGAATCAGGCTAAAAACCGGTCATATACTTGAAAATGCCGATTTATCGGTGACTCGTATATTGATTTTTACCATTATTTTTTACCACAAATCGCTTTGCGCGGTATTGCTATTAATTAACACCGCAGCCCGCATTCGTGTCCAATTGAAATGCACTTCAAAGCCGTAATAAATTAATTGGCACGGTGAAAAATATAAAAATTCACAAATTCGCAGTTGAAAAAAAAAATTAACAAAAAGTAAAAATAACAATGAAAATGAACTTGATGTATGCGAAGTTGTTATACAGCTATATTTAAGCGACCGGTGACTTGGGGGAAAAATTAACTTTTCCATATCACGTGGGGAATATTGGTTTTTCATTTCATGAAATATGTATACATCGCAGAACTGGAACACATCGCTTCAATGATGTTCGCTTGGAAACAGTAGATCGCTGATGGTTTGAAATAAGCACAGTAGGTATTGAAATTCGTCCGTCATTTGGAAACGGGTTTGGTTTACCATTTTTTAGGCTAACGCCTTCGAAGATTTAGGGTTTAAAGTTAGTCTAAAAATTCAAGTTTTTACTTATCAAATTATGAATATATATTTAATTTATACATAATTATTTATTTTATATTATTTTTTTTATTTATTAATTTTTTCAACTTCAGTCGGAGAGAATTAGTTTCTTTCAATTAGTAGCATCTATTTCGACCAACCAATATACTTTTCTCGGAATAAATCGTAAATCTTAAACTCTTACCTATTTTCAGGTTTTTCACGTTTTTTCCAACTTTGGCAACAGTTCCGGCCGCTTCGTGCCCCATTATCATGGGCTCGCGGACGACGAAATCAGATATGCGCCCGTGTACGAGGTAATGCACGTCAGAACCGCAAATTCCCACTGAGCCCATTTTCAATAGCACTTCTGTAATGCAGGAAAATCATATATTTATATATTATTCCGAACGTAAGGTATTATCTAAGGGGAAGATGAGAATACAAACGTGGTATTTTCTTCAGGCATATTTTAAACTCTCGGTCCACGAGATGAGGTCTTATGCAAATGGTTTTAACGAGCAGGAAGATGCCCAAATTGGCGAAAATACATGGCAAAACATTTATTGCACGGAAATCGAGACACCTCTTTCTTTAACTTATTCTGTTACTGCAATTATATATCTGAAGAAACTATTACTTAGCCCTAATTTTCCTGGTCATCTTTAGCAAATATATTAGGCATAGCTAATTGATCGTGAGAGTGTAGCACATTCAATAAAAAAATGCCCTATTATTCAATCGAAGCTTACCATCATCCTTCGGCTCAGGCATCGGTCGGTTTTCCTGGAAGCAAAAATAGCCGATCAGTATTCGCTTCAATTGTGGTACAAGAAGACCATGCGATTGTAATTGTAAAATAATTCAAATATTTACATCCTCACAAACTAAAATTAACTAAAAGGACCCTTGTAATTCAATTTCGTAATTCATATTGTTTTCATCATTTGTATCATATAAAGTCAAATTAGCGATTCAGCTTGAGATGGTATTTTAATTAGAGAATTCTAACAACTATAGAACGATTTTTATAGCTCCACGAATTTTCGAGCCATTGCTCAAAATCTTTAAAAATTCCACACAAAAACAGCGATAACTCAAGAGACTCATCAAGGTCTTATTCGATTCTGCGTCCAAAATTCAACAGAAATATTACCGAACACATTAAAAACAGTGAGCACGACGAACGGTATTTGCCAAACGGAAAATTTTTGTGTTTTTATTTTCTGAGTCAAGAGAGAGCGCTTCTTTTTTCTTCTTTTTCATAACATTTGTTCGATGAACTTAACAGATTTCATATTAATTTGAAAAATTTCGTTACTCTCCACCGTGGAAAAGAGGCCCAACAAAAGACTAACATTTTAATCAAATTAAAAAATAAATAATTTAAAAAAAAATCGGTACGTGACCAACGGAAAATTGAATCACTCACGAGACGTAGATCGTTCACTTTGTACAACACAGCCGTCAAGTTCTCAGCGTTCGGTGCCATATCGCCGCTATGGAAATTCTGTTTTCAAGTGTGGGATAGTTGACAGGTGATCCCTCGTCAAGTCAGCCAGTTACGGACGATAGCGCTGTTGCGACTAACGACGATCGAATGCCCGGCGACATCGCAGCTGACCCCTTCCCATCGTCCCTGAGAGGCAAACTCGTTCGTAAATCTAATCATCTCAGGCTTGGTAACCTTTATTCTCTCGACAGTGAATTAATTCGGAACTGAACGCATTCGTTTTTTATCCTCCTCTGCGCAGATATAAGGCTCAATCGTTCTTTATCGGCCGCAGCTATCGTGCAAGGTCGAATCCGTTATTTGCATAACGCCAATCGCATAACTTGTTACCACCAGTTTATTTACGTAACGCAGAGGAGTTTTACTGTCTATTTAGCCGCGATATGTTTTATTGGTCAAATATAAAACACACAACGCTAATGGGAGCGATTAACAATTTTTTCCATGCCGAAGAGCTTATTGTTCCGAGAGAAAATAAATTAATTACTCGTATCGCGTTCTCGACAGCATGCGTTCTAGCGCAAAGAGCAAATGAATTAATTAATCTACATCGAAACAATATATATATAATTAGCGAATGGGACTTTGTCAATGCTCGGAAAATTCGAAGGAACAATAAAAATCGCTCGACATTTTGCCACTTGAATTTACTTAACACAATTATAATTACCGAACGATATATCGTCAAATTGCATAATTGAAATACCTATAGACATCCCGTCAACGAAAGTCAACGGTTTAAAATAAGATCCTATTTTATTCTGAAAACATAAAACAATAAATTTACTAAAAAAAAATAATAATAAATAATAAATTTTTTTTGACTGAAATTTTTTCAATGACCAAATTTACTGATAAAGGAGTTTTTAATTGAAAATCGACGGTTTTTGTAAAAAAAAATTTGAATCATTACATCATTACAAGTTACAAAAGTAACTAGTTACAAAAATAACTAGTTACAAAAATAACTAGTTACAAAAATAACTAGTTACAAAAATAACTAGTTACAACTAGTTACAAAAGTAACTAGTTACAAAAGTAACTAGTTACAAAAGTAACTAGTTACAAAAGTAACTAGTTACAAAAGTAACTAGTTACAAAAGTAACTAGTTACAAAAGTAACTAGTTACAAAAGTAACTAGTTACAAAAGTAACTAGTTACAAAAGTAACTAGTTACAAAAGTAACTAGTTACAAAAATAACTAGTTACAAAAATAACTAGTTACAAAAATAACTAGTTACAAAAATAACTAGTTACAAAAATAACTAGTTACAAAAAAAACTAGTTACAAAAATAACTAGCTACAAAAATAACTAGCTACAAAAATAACTAGTTACAAAAGTAACTAGTTACATTTTATAATTATAACTAGTTACAAAAGTAACTAGTTACATTTTATAATTATAACTAGTTACTTTTGTAACTAGTTATTTTCGTAACTAGTTATTTTTGTAACTAGTTACTTTTGTAACTAGTTATTTTTGTAACTAGTTACAAAAGTAACTAGTTACAGAACTAGTTACAAAAGTAACTAGTTACAAAAGTAACTAGTTACAAAAGTAACTAGTTACAAAAGTAACTAGTTACAAAAGTAACTAGCTACAAAAATAACTAGTTACAAAAATAACTAGTTACAAAAGTAACTAGTTACAAAAATAACTAGTTTCAAAAATAACTAGTTACAAAAATTTTATATCTTTATCTCTATACTCCGTGACGACATTCGGGAGACAACTGGCTCTTCTACGAGGGCAAGTGTCTTCATTTCATAAAGTTAACATTCTATTTATGGGATAATGTTTCTGGCGCACATTCCCAAATTCCCTGAGGAATTACGCCATAATTCTGCCAAACTACTACATAGTAAAGTTGGCTTGTTAGAAGTCGAAATAAAGTATTATAAACCAAAAAATTATATTTAAGATCAATTTTCCTTTTGGCCTATAGGAATGAAACATTTGTTGTAAAATAATGCCAACAAAATTATTGTCCTTTCTACGTTTTTACAATAGGAATTACAACGGAAACGACTCGGGCGATCAGTCCCGCTTCAAGTTTAAAAAGCTCTCCGTCGTTCGCTAATTGAAGTAATGCAGTAGCTTTGTTAAACAATACTTATCTAGTTAGCGGAGAGCTGCCATCTGTTTCACTCATGCGTCACTTGCGTCCTTCCTCTGCAGATAAGCTTAGATTGATGGGGAAACTAATAACGATCCTCTATGGCACGTACTTGGCGCTGTGATGAAGTGCCAGGGTGATTTATTGGGAACCTACGCAGGTAAGATCCCTTTTCAGCACATAAATACTAAAAGAACAACTGGAACAGCCACTAGGAAACGGAGAGTAATGAGAATTTTTGTTATTTTTGACCGCCTGACACTTGTTCAGAAATTATTTTAAAATGTTTGAAAATTCACTGCCGTTTCAAATTCGGCTTTAAAATAAATTTAGGTCCTATGATTTCGCTAATCCAATAAAAATCGCGGCAAAATCACGGCAAAATTGGGCAAAATATGGTTTATATTTTGGGTTCTCCTAGCTATTTTTTATTTAGGTATTTATTTTTAAAATTTTTTATTTATTTATTTTTTAAATTTATTTAGTTAGGTAGTTATTTTTTAAAATTGATTTATTTAGTTATTTTTTTAAATTTATTTATTTTTTAAATTTATTTATTATTATTAGAGATATAGAATAATAACGTTGCACCTTTATTAGGAGACTCTTGATTTTATAATTGGTCATTCCGGTTACCGACTCCAACATGAAAGTTCTGTGTGATCTATGAACAACACTGGTTTCGAAAAATCTTGAATCTTCCACACAAAAGCTTCAAAAGTTCGAGAAAAATTAAAGCTATCGACGCCGTTATGGTACTCAAAGCGTCAAAAAATTTCAATAAATCGCACTGTACGATGATTTGCAGCAGTTTTCTTTGCTATCGTGCATATTTCAATATACTTTTGTAACTTTGGTCTTTTGAGACCTTGAAAATTTAAATAATTAATCGCAATACTCCTTATTTAATTCAATATATTTTACTACTCTACTAGGAATTAAGGGTTGAAATAATGAGACTGGGTTTTAGTGAAAATTTCAGGAACAAAGTAAACTTTATTATCGAAACGTCGTCGAAGCGAATTCGAAAATTATGCAAAATACAATATTATAATCACGTTAGACGTTGCTAAAACACATTGATGCGGACAATTCGTCGAAATTCCTTACAGATGACTACAGGTACAATAAGTGTTCGGTAACAATTTAATAACATCAATTAGAATAAAATACATCTATTCGTCGTTAGCGCGGTGTTATTTTTTTGTGTGAGTCGAGAATGGAAAATAATTAGATATTCCATACGGCCTGATATATTAGCAATTCCTGGTAAAAAATTTGAAATCGAAATTGTCACTCTATCGTGCAGTATAAATTGGTGCTATTGGAATAATGCGTATTCAATTATTGTATAAATTGGCGATTCAAGAGAATATTCTACGACTGGGACAAATTGTCCACAATTCTCTTTCGTAATAGCTTGGAACGATCACAAAACTTTCATTTAGAAAATAATAATTTGCCACGTATTGCAACTTGTTCGCAGGTGCGCCAATGCTGGCAAGATTTTTCAACCCTAGTCGCTCGATACGATTAGCTCCGTCGTATGTATCGAGCCTGGGGCTTAGTATTACTCAGATTCAACCTTATAAGTCAAGTTTATTGCTGTATCCTCAAATACCACCCGATGTAACGTTATTGCTCCTCGATCGTAATGTCTGCCCCGGCTGAGCCATTGATATTGTGTGTTTTACGTGCTCATCTCACCAACTTAATTCTACATAAACATAGTTCCTGCGGAGCAATATAGAACGTCGATCCTGCCAAATGCCGAAGGCGTATTCTCGTCTTATAAATTTCCATCGCAACGAGTCGCAGTTTTGGAACAGATTTTTGAGAATATGAAATTAGATTTTAAATTTTTTTTGGTACAGTTGCTGACAAGTACAGCAGCTTGATTGAGCTTCATGTTTGAACGCCACGTTTGAATTCGTGAAATCGCTCTTCATCAAAGCATTTAATGGCGTACGGATGATAATGAAGGGAGAGTCGCATGCAATTCTCTCTTAACACTTCCTTGACCACTGATAATTCATCCTTTGGTTGTCCCTCTCAATTTCCTATATAGCCCCAATATTGGCTAGGGTGAGGCCCGAACGGGTGAAAGTGCTTGGCTCCTTATGAAAGAAATGGAGAACGAGTCGTCTAGCGTTTCTCTTCCTCAGCACAAGTATAAAAAATATTTTTATTTCAAACATTTTTTAATAGGTACTTTTTTGTGAGAGCACTAGCTGGCACGTTCTTTCTGCGACTTGAATGGAAACGTGAGAGAAAATCGCTAAAGGAAGAAAGAGTAGGGGAAATTTTTGTTTTCCTTCGGAAAATCGTGGCGCACCGTTCAGGAGAGGAAAACTGAAGCGCGAAGGGAAAATTTTTGCTGAACTTGCATGTATGGCAAAAGATGAAGGGATGGCGCAGGAGCTTCATCATTTGAGAGTAAAAAACGTCCGCAATACGGAAAAACAGTCAATAAAACTTTCATTTGATGTGGCGTATTATCATGCTTCAAATTTCAAAATGATCAAGAGAAAATCCATGAGATTCTTGGTCAGGTGAAGTGCTTACGCCTGCATAGTTGCGACCAAGTATTTAAAAATAAATCAAACTATCCCCTGGTGAACCACTTCCTCTTTCCTGGCGTGCGATAATCATGTGGTCAAAAATCATGGGTCGGGAGCGCCTTCAGCAAATCCTGTCCCAAATTCATGGCGTCTGCAAACGTCCACAAATGCGATTTTTGAAACGATTCCAGACCGTGATTTACAAAGGGAAGGAACCTATGTTAGCAATAGATGCGATGATGAGAACCTACGCTATTGCCCTGATGATGCACAAAGGGGCGAAAGTGTACGGTAGGATAATATTTGAAGAAAGAATCGCCACATGTGACCCATGCCAACTTGTTCCTATCCTCCGCTTGCATCTCATTCAGGGCTCATTCTATCCTGGTCAGCTCTGGAGTATGCCAGTGCTCTCATCTTGACATTGTCTTATTCCTGAACGACCTCAACGTCCTTGTCAAGTTGTTGATCTATCTGAAGAAAATTATAGTACTGATCGCTGACTTTTTGTTATGGGTACCCAAAAATGGGCTCAGCCTCAACACAAGAGGCAAGGTAATCTCATTTGTTACTTAGTGAGGCGATTTAAAAAAGTTGTTGGTGATTACTTTGGCTCAGGTTAATGAATCGAAGGTTCTCTGCATTGGCACGGTCTGTGATCAATGAGGAAACGAGAGTGTCCTGCCCAAATCGTGGGAGGTGCCAATCCTGCAGTCCTAGGAGGCGTTGCATCTACCCTATACTGCTACCTCCGCAGCCTCCAGACTGAAGAACTATGACGAGTACGCAGTGAACGATTAAATCAATTGGCGGAGAGCTCCCAACGCTCCTACAACGGTACCTGATGCCATGCCCTATCATGAAAGTAGGAAGGGGAAGAAGGTGGCAGAGCTGCAGGATGGTCGAACCATCGTGATGGTCCTGCCAGCAGGGCTCAGACTGGTCCCTCCCTTTGGTCCCTTGCTCAGGTTCATGGCCCTGCAAGTTGAGCTCACACTGGTTCCTGGTTCCATGTACTGGTTTGTGATCCTCAACATAACCACAGTGGACCGTGCTTCATGCGCTGCTGGGATATGCAGACGAATTTTCACCCTTGCTACTTGCAGGCTCATTGTCAGCGCAAAGTTTTGTGTGCCTCAAGTACTTCTTGAGCAGGCGCCGTGCTCAACTTCATTGCATTTCAACTAAAACAGCCTTTCCATATGAGCGTTGCTATGCCTTACAGCAAATATTGTTACCCTTTTCAGAACTTCAATATACCTCTAAAGGTACCTAGGTAATGTAATAGAAAAAATGTAAAAATAAGTAAACATTAACTTACTGGTACCTCTAAAAATATCTTATTTCGATGATACCCCCCTTTTGAAGTTAGATCCTCCAAGTTTTTACTAGCACTCACAATACGTGAGACAAGATTGCCTGAAAAAACACTGAACGTATCCAGCTGACAGACGAACCAATAAAAAATAATAACTGTCGTACCCTATGACTGAGCTGTTCAACACAATTTAAATTCCCAATATCGATCGTTGCATCATAAAAAATGTCAGTCGACACCATGTCAAATATCACTGCCATTGTTTTTGTAACGGGATCAGGTGCAGCATCCCCCGCGATGGAAACGCCATTCTCAGACGGTGCTTTCGAAATGCGGCAAGGAGGAGCAGCATGGCAGGCGTCCCTAGGAAATAGCCAGGTAGATATTTTGCGCTGCAGCTGCATGCAATGGCTCGCTGTGAAATTCGTCCGACTCGTGCGAAACGACGGAACCGTAGCGTCGGCTTTCCCCGCCGATCATCAGCACTTCGGCAGAAACAGGTCTACTGTTGTACGTCTGGAACAAAACAAAATTGGAAACCTCAATTTCATATTTCTCTGCTCAAGGTGCATGATCTTTTGGGGCAGAAGAAACCCGCAGAAGATCTTCTAGGCCTGAAGATCATATGGACTGAAGTTTGGAGTCAAAAGATCATGGGGTTCGATTAAGTCTTCAGCAAAGAAGATGGAGCAAGTTTCATACTCTGCGTTCTACCATGATCTTCTGGTTCAAATCCATGGAAGATTAAATGTGTAGCCGTTTTATTGAATAGTAGAAGTTAATAAAATACTCAAGAGGTGAAAGAAAACTTTGAAAAGGACTGATCAAAGAACTCAACTTCCCATAGTTACCAAAAAGGTCAACGTTGCCAATCTTTATACTAACACATCAAATATTTCTGCTGCTTCAAGGCGAAATATGTGAAAATTGGGCCAATTTTTCAGCTGAGTGATTCAAAACTGGAGTAACCCCTGAGAAAAATGATTGAAACTATGACTTACGCGGAAGTACGGCGTGTTTGATCCAAGCGACGAAAAACGAACCATGTGCCGGTCATCATCACGACATAAGGAACATTTCGAGACCTTGATAGCTCAAATAGAATGATTTTTGCCGCCTTACCGATATAGTGGAAGAGGTTTGAACTGATGGAAGTACTGTGTGTGATTTCCAATAAAGCCAACAAAGTTCCGGCCAATTAGTTCGACCTTTGAGATGGATTTATCGGTACTAAATTACCGTATTTCACGTCGAGTGTCTATAAGTTTCTATAATCGAATACTGGGGGCCACCCGTGGTGTAGTGGTATGGAGCGTTAGCTCTCTACACGGTGGAGCCGGGTTCGAATCCGGCTAGGGTCAAACTCATGTTTGGCCCGACCCTTCGTCCTCCACACTCAGGGGGGTGAGGCAATGAGTAGCCACGAGCGAAATCGTCAGAATTAATAAGTGCAGAATCGATTGAATCTTCTGATTTCCCCTATGGGAACGGCTGACGACGTCCACGACGGGAAAGCATTCCCAGTTGGACGAAAATCCAAGGTGAAACTCCTTGTTTACTATAATCGAATACGATTTTTTCCATTCGACAAGAGACTCGGCGGGTTAGAACTTGGGGCATGCGCAGCAACGACCGCAACGAATGATAGCGGTTGACGGCAGATCATGCATAGCGCATGATTTGCTGTCTTGTTTATGAGTGGTTTCAAGTTGAGGTGGAACAAGGTTGGTGGCCTACCTTATTTACGACGAGGTGGTTCCTGCTTCCGTGCACGCTGCCTCCGTGGCCCCCTATTGCCGAGCTCTTCGTGACTGCTGACCCGGCTGGAACAAAAAATGACGTCCATTTTCTTAATACGAGTTGAATATCATCCGAGAACATGTGACAACTTACATTAAATCCACACGTGTGAAAATATGCGTGTGACAATAATGGAAAATTATCTGTAGATTGAAGTATTGTGATCCTCCTAAAAATCGAATTCAACGGAGGGCGAATTGATAAAAAAATTATCGATTATACTCATGTTTTTTATTATCAGCCTGCCAAGCACTTTCGCCCCTTCGGGCATCATCAGGGCTTCGTAGTACCATTCCAAGGTAGACACGGGCCGTTGTCTAACTTGGCGAAAGTGCTTGGCAGGCTGATAATAAAAACAGGAGAACAAGTCGCCATGGTTTTCTCCCCTCAATCTCAACAACGAAGAATGATCGATGCGACAAAAATACAACGAAGATTATACTCATTAAATATTTCTGCGACTGTGGACAAAAAGAAGTCAAATAGTCATGTGTTTGACTTGAATTACAACGAGTATAACATTTTTTGTAGCTTTAGAAAATCTCATGTGAATACGATCATGGCGAATTTCTAGACAACTGCAGCGATAGCGCGAGAGCCATTGTAGCTATCCTTCTCGTTGGTCTCATTCGAGCCAGCTTCCAAAAATGCGAAAAAATTGATACCAACACACCGTTGTCCAAAAACATTGGAAAATAGAGAACCCCCTTAAAACCTCTCACGAATACCCTTGAAAATGAGGAAACGATTTGGGTAAAGGATTGAGTGATAGTAATTATTACGACCATTGTGAACGTTCCCAACGAAAAACAGATTGACAACTATAGGGAAAAACTCCGTCGCAACTATTGTAATTTTAATAGTTTTTATTTTTCTTAATTTTCAAATCAAAAGCTAAATTTTTTGCCGACAGTACAGCTGGAGAGAGTGTTTGACGACCATTCCAACGAGTGTAGAACGATATTATAGCTCCAAGAACTCTCGATTTCTACCCTCATGCCAAATTTCTGAAAATTTCCCAAATTCAACACAAAAGCTGCGATAGCTCGAGAACTAAGAAAGCTATCGACCCCGCGATGGTCTTATTCGATTCAGCGTCCAAAAATCTATAGAAATTGTTACCGAATACACCTTTTTCTGAGAAACTTTGGAAAATACGGATTTTCTCCTCCTCAAAACCCCCCAAAAATACCCTTAAAATTGAGGACAGAAGGTTTTAATTCGGATTCTACATACCTTGAAACGCAAAACATCAAATTTTGAAGAGAGGGCTTTGCGTTTTATTTCCATGTTTTCGTAGCAAATAGAAGTATTTTTTCGTGAGCAATTACAATGCATTTTTATCGAATAATGAACCAAAAGCGCCAGCTGATGTAGTTTTCAAAACAAAAAATGATTTAGAGCTCCAAAGCAATTACAGGAACCGCGGCGACTTAAATGATAAAAAAACAAACTCATCTCCGTAATTCAATTTCGCGACCAAAGTAGCTCGGTGATGACATTATTGGATCTCAAAGCAGAAACTCCAAGGTCTACTTAACGGTTTGTGTTAACCTGCATTTCATTGTTCTTTGATGTCGGCGAGAGCGAGTTTTGTTGAATTAAATCCTCTACGGAAACCAATAAAGAGAGCGAACCTTTTATTCGACTTTAAGGATAGGATTGAAGTCAAAGCTACGAGGACAAAGACCCTTCAGGTGGGAAATTAGTTGGAACCCTCTTGATCGGTTG
Source organism: Tupiocoris notatus (assembly GCA_037159825.1). Taxonomy (NCBI): domain Eukaryota; kingdom Metazoa; phylum Arthropoda; class Insecta; order Hemiptera; family Miridae; genus Tupiocoris; species Tupiocoris notatus. The sequence continues at coordinate 209,041 of JASJUZ010000216.1, read as the reverse complement.
TCAGTGAAATCCGATTCAAAATGTGTTAGCGCATAGAACTTCAGAAGAATTCACGGTTAAACACGTGCGACCTGTGTGGTAGCTTCTAAAGATTCTTAAACTCATTTCCGATTACATTTTTTTACTCCCCTAGAAATGTCACTTTTGGTTTATTATTCAAAAACATACCACTGTAATCGCCCGAGACATTTTTTTCTAGCCCCCTCTGTGAAGATCTAACTTATCTTGAGTAAGAATATTCTCAGGGTACATGAAGTTTTCCCCATCTTCCTGTTTTCGGTGGGTGAATAGACTTCTTCGTATTCTGCCGTTGTCTTTCTTTCGATAATACGATTCCAGTTTGTTCAGGACATTTTCTTGAGCACTTCCATATGGTACATGTAAAAGCAATCTTAATACGTCAGATATTTCTTGATTTAGAAACGAGAAAAGTATTGCATTAAATTGCTCCGTCGAGGATCTCTGAGCTCCCTGAATTTTTAAGTAATTTTCAAACCTTCTTTTCCAATCTTGAAATTGTGCGAACGAATAGGATTCCTCAAGTTGTTCTGGTTTTGGAATTCCCGATATTTTCAAGTCGTTGTTCGGATGAAGATTTTTTTGGATAGCAGATGTCCGAGGAGTATCAAGAGCTGGTATAGTCGGTGATAATGTGCTCTGCTGTGTTTGGGTATTTCCCAGTAACTGAGTCAACGACTTAAATTGTTCCGATAGTGAGTCAACCGCTTTTTCAATTGGTACTAGCCTTTCGTCAAGTTCTTCATCGGTTGACGTTCTTCTCGTTGTTTTTCTGCCTTTCCTGCTCTTTTTTTTTTTTTTTTTTTTTTTTTTTTTTTTTCTAATAATTATTCTCTCTGGTATGGTATGTAAGAATATTCTCAGGGTATGGTTAGACCCTCAAAGTTGATGTTTTACGTTTCAAGGCATGTCAAATCTGAATATCCAACTAAAAAAAATTTTTCAAGGCCTTTAACCCTGCAGAAAGAAGTAATACGAACACCTGGAGAAGAAAAAGGCCTTTAACGTTCAAAAATATTGACCCTGTAAATCCACAAATAGAAAAAACTTCAAACGCCCGGAAGTGATGTGTGTTGTCCCAAATCCGGAAACGAGCAAATTGGCACATTCCCTGGTAGAACATTTTATTATGAAAATCTCGTTGAGTTTCGTTCATTTTTCACGTAGAGACGACGATTTTGTCACTTTTCAACCACTGAGACACGGACAGACATTCGTTCAGAAAGTATTTCTCAGTATAATACCTAGTTCTGAAAAAATGTCCTTCAAAGTCACCTCCGTTCCGGATTCGACTTTTAGGAGGACTATAATACTTCCATTTACATGAACACGGAAGCACGTAAATTTACGTTAACATGGAAGTAAAAATCGGTATTCCGTGCGGTGAAAACGCTGCCATGATTGTACAGAGGTTTCGATAATAATGATTTAGGGAGACCATCCATTTGCGATAATTACTTGACCAAAAATTTGTCAACGTTTCCACCTAATAACAGATTGGTGACTATAAGGTAAAACTCCGTAACAACTATTGTAATTTTAATTATTTTTATTTTTTTTTTCAATTTTCAAACTAAAAGCTAAATTTTTCGCCAAACGTTGTCGTTGAAGATAGTGTTTGCCATGCATTTTAACGAGTATAGAACGATTTTTGAAACTCCAAGAATTCTCGAGTTAAATCCCAATTATGATCAAATTATGCCAAATTTGTGAAAATCTCCCAACTTTTACACAAAAACTGCGATGACTCGAGACCTAATAAAGGGTCCAAGAATCCGCGCTATTCAGCGTCCAAAAATGAATAGAAATTGATACCAAATACAACTTTTTCTGAAAAACGTTGGAAAATAAGAATTTTCTCCACCTCAAAACCCTCTAAAGATACCCTTAAAATTGACGTCGCGGTTTGGTGAAAGAATTGTGCCGTTGTCAGGCCAAGATTGATTTTTGGTAAATATTTCAAGAATTTAACTTTTGTAGTTTTTTTTTACTTTTTTTTCCAAAAAATTGTTGAAGGCGTACGGCGGAGGAACAGAATTTTTTCTATTGTATATTCAGATCTACATGCCTTGAAACGTAAATATCTTAATTTGAGGGGGCTAGAAAAAATTTTTTCTTGGGCGATTACAATGGTTTAATATTGACTTATAATAGAAAAAAAGTTTTAGGACACTTCTGGTCAGATATTTGTAGTTCTTCTTCGTAAAAACCTAGTTTTTATTTATTATTTTTCGTATTTTCGTACATAAACGGTTTTCACTAACCACTGCTCCACGAAAAATTGTGGAGAATATTTTTTTTTTTGGTAAAACCAAGCATCTCTAGTTTATATCTTCATTGGTCATATTTGTTCGCATAGGCGAGTATTCTGTTCAATCAATTTTTCTTCGGATCGTCCGATTTCTTGAAGTGATTCTCAAAAATTACGACCGCACGAGCCAAATCGGAAGACCTTGGCAAGTTGGTCTATGAAACTTCACGGTCGACGATTGAAGGGGAAACTGAAATGATTTGAAGGAGATTCCGAACTAATGCTCGAGAGCGCCTGGTGCTGAATCGGAGAATAGTGGAAACTAGAAGGACGCGAAGTGGAGTTCGTATTTCAAGGCGAAGAGCAGAAATCACCACCCCTTTCCCACGAGATCTCATTTCGTGCGACAGAACGTTCTATGCGGAACACGTTGGCGGGTTTATTTTACGGATTCCAGAAGTTGAGTCTGTCCGAGGGCGCATTTTTCATGGCTCTAATAACCCAGCGAGGACGAAAAATGAAATACCGTCACATCTAAGCCAAAAAAAAAAAAAAAAAATCAATGCCATCCTCAACCAATCATCCTGGGAATTGGCTTCACCGGTCGTCAAATAGAATTGTTTTTGTCACATAGCACACAGTACTCTCATGAGAAGGGTAGTGGAGATTTTTTCTGAAAATTTTTTACACCCAATAAATCAATAATTAGAACGCTTAAAATCTTGGATTGTTCCTTATGGCGTGGAGACGACGAGTTTATCTTTTCTACCGAGCGCCTTTTCATGTGTTTTGATTTTTTTTTCCATCGGTTCACATTTACATCAATTAATTAACACAGCACATTATACATCGATGTTGACACTAATGAACCATGATATTCGATCTGATTAAGAAGTTGAGGATGGATTAATTAATTGTGGTCGTTCCCTCTAATGTGCGATTGATTCTAATATTAGATAGAAATTCATAATAAAATAGAAAATCCTTCATTTTTTCGCGAATTTTTACAATAAATTATTCTGTTCGGCTCGAAAATCACAACCCGATTAAATCTAAAGAATAGGTTTCAAGCATGAGAGAACCGAATATATCTATCTCTATTTCTATACGTATTTTATTTTTATTATTTAAAACTACGCAGCGATGACGAGGACCGATTCAAAAGCGGACGCACCGCAAAGTTGTAGACAGAAATATTAACAATTTTCATATTTAGGACCTATCGGATCACTCTAATCTCCGCGGAGCTGTAGCCATACAAAGTCGGAATTTGTGAATTTCTTTTTGAAAAAACTCTCAAGGTTGGAGCGAAATTGTGAAACGATAAAAATTGAAATCGAAAAAACCATCACAACACAAGAAGGCATTTTTCGTATTGAAATTCAAGTATTTTTCTCGCCGAATCAAATGAGATCATAGCAAGGACGGATCATCAACGGTTGGCAAGCTATTGCAGTTTTTATGGAGATTTTTTTGTTTTGCAAAAAATGCTTACGTTTGCAACAATTAGATTTCTCGGCCATTTTTGAGCCTATATAAAAATCGTCTTTTATTGGTAATTTTTTTTCAAGAATTCCCCTCTAACGTTTTGAAAATTCGCTCTTACGCCATGCTGCATACAGGAATTTTATTAATCATCAATTTCCGCTTTGTATTACGTATAGTGGATCGAATTCGATGAACCTAACATGTTTTATTAGTATCAACACGGTTGATTTTTTAAATGGCCGATTTTTTTCAATAACACAAATTTTTAAATGTGGACATTTGTAAGTCAATGATGACTTACCTTTGCACATCGTGAAGCACATTGGAACTTGAAATATCGCCCGATTCGGACCATCTGCAATTGAAAGGGAACTCAGTTTAACGAATTTTAACGTACTTCTCATTCTAAATAGGAGGATTCTTCAAGCACTTGTCCTCAATTGAGGATCTTAATACCAAAAGTTATTAAATGTAGTTTTCTACAAAAATCGAGCGAACCATGTTAGGAATTCGGGGCGAATTTTACACGAAAATTAAGTCATATTACAACTAAAGTCTATATCCAATTGGTAAATTCGTGAATTTCTAAAATCATCCTACAGCTTCGATGTGCGCAGTAAACCGATGTTTTTTGACAACTGGACGTGACCAATATTTTTTCCCTTCACGTTTCAAAACATTTAACGATCAAATAGATCGACTGTTCCTGCCTGAGGAAATTGAAATAATAAAAAATATTCGGAATAGTTTCCATCACAAATGGATGATGGTATTTTTTAATCATAATTGAAGGAAAATAGTAACTAATAAAAATTTGCAGCTTTTTTTTTGTAATAATTGAGCTAGGTATAGAAAATAAGGTCTAGGCATTTCGCCGAGATATTCCTAGCGTTTGATTAGCGAGGGCCAATATTGTGAAATAATTATAAACCTCTACACGATTGCCATTGATTGGGAACGCTAGCTAAGGACCGTGCCGAGTTCAGGTCCCGATGTTTGCCCAAGATATTCAATATCCCGCGAACCTGAGTTCCTGAGCATTTGTGGACCTATCAAATCGGATGAATGCGATCATCGTGTGTTCTGTGCCTCTGCAATGCGCATTATGCTAGCACAACGGGTCCGCCGGGGGTAATAGAAGCAAGAGATGTCAAGTGGGACGTATTGACAGACGTATGAACTTATCTGTATTTAGTTTGCAAATAAGACCGGCTCTCGCAATCCGAAGGTGACGAGCATGCGATGCGGTCTTATGAGCCGATCGGATTACACTAACTAATAGCTGGAATTCACGTCATTCGCTTAGAATTGAGCGCTCTATTCTGAATAGGAATATTTCATCTTCCTGTTTCAAATTGAATTATACAGGCGAGTATAATGAGGATAGGAGGGACTGCAGTACAGGGCGGTAATATTTTCGGCGAACGGAGAATTTTTCGGGGAAAAGTGAGTAAAATTATATTTTCGTATTATAGAATAAAAAGCATAAATTAAAAAAAAAAATACTCGTTAATATATCCATGGCCTTATTGCGTACATATTCTTTAAACATATTGTTCGTTATTCGTTTCAGCAGCAAAAAATTTTTTCTTTTAAATCGAGCTTAATTTAGCATTGAGTGCAACTAATATCAGACTCTTACATCGACTGCATTTCATTTTCGACCAAAAGTGTCCTATAACATTTTATTCTACTCCAGTAGAAATGCCAGTTGTTCCTCTTTGAAATTATTTTTCGTGTGGTCGACCTTACTTCGATAAAATACTCCCTTAATTTGGAAAGGGAGTTATATTTCTCGAAGCCAAACGACATAATTTTCAAGTGGAATTGAGACGTGAAAATGGCGTCTGAACTGAGCATTGTGGCAAGATCTTACAACCACCTTTTTTCTTGTCTACCGCTTAATAATGTTATTTGTGTAGCAGAAATGTGATGGTAGGCTAAAATATGCGTCAAAATGTCTGATTTCTGAAGAATTAATCAAATTTATTTTCGCTCTCTCGAATTTCAGAAAGGAGACTAGGTTTGAACAAGAAAAAAAAACTTGTTTTTCGGCTAAATCGTAATAATAGGGACTTTATCCTGTATTACGGCGGAATTGCCAAATTGTCCTAATCTCATCCGTGCCTGATCTTTCCTATAGTTCAATTTAACCTTTTTCTTCTCGCGGTATTCCCATACATTTCAAAAGCTACTCGAGAATAAAATTCTCCCCAAGTTCAACATTAAAGCTGCGATAACTCGAGAACCAATAAAGCTATCAACCCCGCGATGGTCTCGTTCGATTCAGCGTCCAAAAATCTATAGAACTTAATATCAAATAGACCTTTTTCTGGAAACGTTGGAAAATAGGAATTTTCTCCCCCTCAAAACCCCCATTAAAATACCCCTAAAATCGAGGTAGAGATTTGGTCAAAGAATAGAGCCATTGTCAGAACAAGATTGATTTTTGGTGGAAATTTCAAGAAATTCTCTTTTATAGTTTCGTCAAAAAAGTGTCGACGGCGGACGGACAGATATTTTTTTTGATTTATTATTCAATAATAAACCATTGTAATCGCCCAAGAAAAAAAATTTTATAACCCCCCCTCAAAATTTGATGTTTTACGTTTCAAGGCATGTAGAATCCGAATATCCAATAAAAAAAATTCTGTCCGTCCGCCGTACGCCGTCCGCCGTACGCCGTTAGCAGTTTTCCGGCGAAACTGTAAGAGCTAAAAATTTGAAATTTTCACCAAAAATCAATCTCGGTCCTACGACGGCCCAATTCTCGAACCAACTTGCTAGCTCAATTTTAAGGGTATTTTTGGGGGGTTTTGAGGGGGAGAAAATTCGTATTTTCCAAGGTTTTTCAGAAAAATGTGTACGTGGTATCAAATTATATAGATTTTTGGACGCTGAATCGAATGAGACGATCGCCGGGTCGATAGCTTTATTGGTTCTCGAGTTATCGCAGCTTTTGTGTCGAATTTGGGAGATTTTCGGAAATTTGACATTAGGGTTTAACTCGAGAGTTATTCAAGCTATAAAAATCGTTCTATACTCATTGGAATGGTCGTCAAACACTCTCTCCAGCTGTAGGGTAAGGCAAAAAATTTAGCTTTTAATTAGGAAATTAAGAAAAATAAAAATGATTAAAATTACAATAGTTGCTACGGAGTTTTCCCCTATAGTTACCATCTGTTTTTCGGTGGGAACGTTCACAAATGTTCGGAATATTTAAAATGACAAATGGATAGTCTTCTTAAATCAATATTGAAGCGAAATAATAATAAACCACTGTACAATCATTTGCAGCGTTTTTATATTCAGATTCTAGATGCCTTGAAACGGAAAATGAAATTATAAAGTGAAATGAAATTATAATTTAAAGGAGGGTTATAAAATTTTTTTTCTTGGGCGTTTACAATGGTTTATTATTGAATAATAATAGTAACAGTAATAATAGTAGAATAATAATAGCCTAGGTACTATATGAACAGAATTTATTTATTATTATTTATTTTTATATAACTATTCGATGGAAAAAAATTAACCTTTTTCCGGGCAAATTTTTGTATGAAGTGCAATTTGTATACTAGATCCATATAATCCTACAGCTCGTTCAATTTGTCTGTTACAGATAATCCTAAACCTAAAACGTCAGCCGCATGGATCGCAAAAAAACACCAATGCTTCTGTAAATATTTTCGCGATTGGAATCGCGCGAGTGGAAATATTTGCTCACTGCGGTAATTTAGAACGCAACAAACTACAACTAGATACGGAGGGGAGTTTTCATTCAGATCAAACGAAGGAATGGCGCTTTCAGGCATGCTATTGGAAATACAACGACTCTTCCTGCGTTGCAATACGATGTATGTAACAACTGAGTTCCATTTCTCGTCCCAACTTCGCCATTTTAGCTTTTCTCTTTGATTTGAAGAGAGGAACATGAATAATTCCCTGCCCCGGAACTCAACGAAGGGAATAATAGAGAGCTCTCGATACAACCGGTGATGTTTTCCAATCGCTGTTACAGGGTCACTTTGTGCGGTTCTAGAGGTAACCGCAATTTTAAAGGTTTCCATCAATTTATCAGGGCTATTAGTATCGTTTAGCAAAGGAGTCCGTTCTGCTACGACTGGGGCACTATAGCTAGTGCGTATTGCTCGTTTGGAAATAAGTATCTCGCCATAGTGCAAAATTAGGCAGAGCTAGCGCTGAATGTTGGTACACGCGAGCACCAATATAAAACGCATCTTGCCACACCAATATGCAGCCAGCTATGCTCATGAAAATCATCTCAGCTAAAACCTTCAGATCAAATAATATATTTGTCCGGGGGTTGTGAGGTGGAGAAAAACCGGGCGACTCATTCTCCAATTCTTTATTAGCTGGCCGAGCACTTTCGCCCATTCGGGCATCCTCAGGGCGACCTAATTATATATCATTTAATATTTGTTATCATGGAGGCACAGAACAATCATAAATTTTTTTTAGAATTTTCAAGCTACTTATGCGGAGCTATAGGGTCCACAGCCAAGTCGGCTCAGTCGCTAGGTTATTTATATTAAATCACATCCAAGAAATGCGACGAACATCAAGAAACGCGACGAGAAGGAAAAGAAATAATATAGGTATTGTTTTTTTGCGGCATGTAAAAGTAAAAAAAAGAAGGAAATTCGAACGTGCGTATCTTGGAAGTATTGCGTCTTATCTAAAATCCAGAAACAGCTGAATTCGCACTTGGAAATATTTTCTGAAATGCTTATGAGTTGATTCACTTATTACAAAGATAAGGCAACTTTTGCCACTGTTTGACGCCAGACAGACTCAGAAAGTGTTTCTGAGTATAATACTATGAAAGTTTCTTCCAAATTCGACTTTTCGAACGATCACAAAAATTCCATTCACTACGTAAACATGGAAGTAAAAAATCTCATACCGAGTGTGAGCCAATATATAATAAAGATTTTAAAAGAATATTTAAAAAAAGATTTTTGTGACATGTAAAAATATAAGCATAAAATATGCTCTAGTGAAATAGTGAAAAAAGCTCATAACGTGACAGATAAATAAGCGAATAGATAAAAAACATATATATGTTCATCTGCTCGCCACAAAGAACATTTCAAAACCTAAAGCGTTCAAAATAATTGACTCTTAAGACATGTAAAAATCAAAATAGAAAAACGTTGAACGCGTTTATCAGAAGTACTGTGTGTTTTCTAAAATCCGGAACAGTTAATTTTGCTCAATCATTTGGAAAACATATAGAGGGAAAATTTAGAATTTCCAATGTTGTATTCGGGATCGATACCATCAAAAGTGGATGGATGGTCTTTTTAAATCACAATGCAAGAAATAACTTATTACAATCATTTTGCAGCGTTAATAAATACTTTTCAGAACTATGGTAAATTATGCAGACGTTAAAAAGCATTTAAGGCAAAAACTACTCATTGTAATTCAAATCCAAAAGCAATTCACTAGCTAATGTTTTCCTGAGGTCATTAGAACGGAAATAAATCACGGACATAGATTATTATAATATAACTCAGGATTTTTCGAAAGGTGAAAGAATATCGAAGAGTATATATTTTGGCTTAAAATCCACGTAAAAGTACCATTTGATGTTAGCAATGGTGTGTAGCTTAACGGTAAAATTGGCTCACAAAAGTTGACAATTTACGTCTCAGTAATTTACGTCTCGACTCAAAAATTGATATAATCTTCCCAAGTTCAGAGATTCTCTGGATGTTGTAAGCTCGCGATAAATAATGCTGAGGGCGAAGGAAGTTTTTTCTCCGATAGAAAAACTTTTCCGATTCAAGTCACGCGCTTTAACTGCGAACGCTCCATGATCATATTTACTAATTCATTACTTCCACACATTTCCCAGTTGGAGGAAGAAAAATCGGAGAGGAAAAAAATTGTTTGGTAATTTGTGGAAAATTGGAGACGGGACGACGAAACTGTCAAACCCCGTTGGAAAAGAAACTTGTCGCAGGAATCGTAAAATGAGTAAGTCAGACTTGAATATTGCTTCCGTTAAGATTTTTTTCCTTCTTTTTTTTATTGCTCAACAAATAATTGACTTCCTCAGGGTTGACCCCGAAAAGTTGGTTCGAGCTATCGAGAATAAAAATCATTTCCAGCTGGCAATTCAAGCGATCATTGCATCATCACTGCTCATATTGTAACTGCTATTATGTTTTACGGGGAAATTTCAGAAAAAAAAGAATTGGCCTGTTAAAATGTTCTCTCTCATTATTTCCTTCCTCGAGATTGATTCAATTAAAAAGTTACTATACAATCTCCCCTGGACAAGGCTGTTGATGGAAGTTCGTACTTTTAAAAAGTTGTTCAATTATGAGTCCGGGATAAAGAAATTAGCGCGGTTGTTTACACAGCTTCAAGTTAGCAAACTCGAGTGTCAACAGGAAGGGATAGGCTGAGTATTCAGTTATTCAATTGATTGATTTATCATCGATAGCAAAATTGTTGACATTTGATAGCCATGCATGAACGTTTTCCAATTGAAACTTGCGGATTTCGATATCCAATTCAAATATCATTTCTTAACGTGGACGACATGAAATCGGCAAATGATTCGAGAAACGATTGCGGAAGACTTCCAAACTGTGATTTTAGAGAGATTTATCACACGCAAGGAAGAGGAAAAGGTTCGCCTCTCACCTCCTTAACTAAGGACACTACAGATGCCAGAGCAAATTAATTTCAAAATCCGCTTAGGAGGTGCTGGCATGAAATTTGAAATGGAGATGGTGGCTCTGACATGGTGTACATTGCATTATTTACGAAAATTTAATATCAAATCCTAAAAGCCTAGAATATTATCGACTCTGTTTTAACTGAGAACAACAAAAGTTCTTTTGAACCCAATAATCCTGAAGGCACCTTTCTGCAGGATAGTGTGAAACCTTCTATGAATGTTTCCTCCTGAAGGCTAGTGGATTCCTTTATGTGTATACGTATAATATATCCACATTGGACCCTTTGATCCAACATCTTCCATACACCCCTTATAGCTGTCCTAATCCTCACAGCTCGTTCACCTTGGTTTTATGGTCTTTCATATTCCACCTCGTTACCGTGGTCTTTAATCGATCATTTGCTGTATTTTAAGGCCTGTAAACCGTTCACTTTGTTTTCACAGTCTTCAAACCAGAACGCTTTTATATGACACAGCAATAATGAGAGCAGCTAGGCACGTACCTATCCTTACGCTGCGGCTGCCTCGTTTACTCTTTACTCTATTGTGTACAGTGTTGCCAGGTCTCAAGTGGAGATTTGCAGGAAACCTTGACTTAAGAAGGGGGAAATTTGTTTTTTATATCCTAGTACCTATTCAATTTACCTTAACACATCACCATGTTTTGGCATTAATTCGGCTTCAAATATTTAATAAAATATTTTGGCTCCTTGAAAAAATGAATTTATTATCCCGTTATTGCAAATGCAAATGAAATCAGAATTATAATAAAAACTGAAGAACCAAAGTTTAAAAAAAAATATTTTTACAGTTCTGCGCCGTTGTTGTGTAAGCAAAGCAAGTTACATTTTTTTGTGTCCACACGACTATCAAGAGAAGTTGGGGTACTCAAGTAGCATACTTGAAAATTATCGCTCAACTTGTCAGCAGGTCTAATAAAAACTACATATTATCCAACTTTTTTTAATTTTATTATTTTTTTTTTAATTATTTTATACGAGAAATAAAGTGAATAAAAATGAGATTTCTGGAGGATTTAGGGGAAAGAGTTATTTTTTCTTGGTTTTAGGGGAGTTTTCCCTCAAAAAGGGGATACTTGGCAACACTGAATTCGTGTGTTAGCCTCCCATTTTCCAAGGGCCCCGAGGCCCCATTTCTTTTTTTCTGTAGGAAGCCCTAGTGACCATTTCAAGTCTTTTGGTTTGCCTCTAGGCAACAGCTTTTACTGTGATCGCTTTCGCATAATTATGTTCTTACTTCACATAGAATAATGATCTTAAGCCTTTCTCCGGCAAATGATCGCAAAGACACTGGCGTACACCAAGTTCATCGGCACTTCTTCAAAAGAGGTGCGAACTGCAGTCTGTAGAGGAAACTCCAGTTGCAAAGCCAGATGTGGGTTGCCAAGATATTCGAACAACATATAAAAACCTTAAAAATGTAGCCCGATTATTATTCATGATTTATTCGCAATAGTACGCATCAATAAGTTCTCGACCATTTGAACATTTTATGGCCGATTTCGAGGACTGTTCCAAAGCTGTATTTAAACTGCTAGTGAGAGTCCATCAGCGTCTTTTCGCCTCAATCAGCCTACAGGTCGGATGGGTGAGCTCTGGTAAGGTGAGATTTTTCTCAGGCCATTTTTGGAAATATTTTTGCTTTGACATTTTGGGTTCAAGTTTGAACCAGACTGAAATCAGGCATTGAAATAGTGCTAATGTTCCCAGCAAATTTACTCCCACCAATATTTGCCTACAGGTCAGATGTTGAAGTGTAGTTTAACTTCACTTTGACAACCTCAGAGTTGATGATTACGCTGTTGAGAAATTATGGCTATTGCTATCCCTAACCGTACTAGTATCTGTTTTCTCCTTGGGCCTTGGACTAACACGTGGGGGAACATTATCGATAGTTTGCTTGAGGATAGAACTATTAATAGTGCCTCTAAAATGAAGCTGGTGATATTTGACGACAGTTGAGAAGGCTTTATTAGGCTTCAGTCGAGCAAGTTATTCGAATAGGAAGGAAATCGTGGCGAAGGAGGTAATAGCGAAACAAACTTTGCTCTGCGTTGGCCAATTATTGGAAACCTAGCACCGGAAATTTCCCCATCTTTCTTCGATCACTGTCAATCACACGCTCCAATTAACAGACGCCTCCAGTCCGTTCAGACGATTTCGAACAATGGCAGAATCCGACGAGCCCATTATAGAGAACGGTTGAACTATAAATTACTAGAAATTCGGCGTTTGTTTAGCCATGAAACTGTAGAGAACCAATTAGCAATTATCGACCAGTGTTCGATTCTGACATCGCAGAATTGAAGGAACAATAGATAAGATTCCCTACTGTGGGAAATTGTACACTTCGATCGGACGGCCCCGCAAGGTGAAGTCGATTTAATTTCAAGCATTTGATTCTTCTTCGCAAATGTTGTAAAATGGCAAGTTCAGATTCAGATTATTGTTACAACTCCAAGGTTTCTAACGAATATGCGTGGAAAATTACTTGCAAAATTCACTAAGTTAACAAAACCAATGGCTCAATAAGGAATCTGATATCTGACAAGGTTGGCCTTGGCCCAGTTAAATTGCCAAGTTGAACTCTTACCAGTTCTTCCTCCCGAAAAAATAAGTAATCAATTACTATATATTGTCACTACTATACCGGGTGTCCACGAGTTAATGGTTCAACCTCCGTATCTTCGTTATTTTCCAAGATAAAAATTTGATTTTTTTTTAAATCAACTTGTTTTTTGGAGAGGATTTCGAATATCATCACGTTGCGCATTGCGCAATTGCGCAACCATGCGCAACCGACACCAACTTCGTTACAACTCTGTAAATAATCAATAAATAAGCAGAGTTGTGTAAAAAAGTGAATTTCTCGTAAAATGACTTCAGGTGTTTTTGGCAGTAGTTCCAGTAAAATCGACTTAAATTGAAAATTGAACCCCACCACGAGATTCAGCGTTGAAAAACAGTGCAAAATCATGTGCCACACTTGGGGTCTACCATCATCTCAATTTTGGCGCAACCCTGTGGTTGCGCAACTTTGCGCGCTCACTAGGCGGGTTGCGCGCAAGCAAAAAAATCGATTGAGGAGTCTAAAATTCATGAAATTTTGCGTAGAATACGAATCTGCAATAGAAAATGGGGGTTCTCATTTGAAATAACGAAGTTGGTGTCGGTTGCGCATGGTTGCGCAATTGCGCAATGCGCAACGTGATAATATTCGAAATCCTCTCCAAAAAACGAGTTGATTTTTAAAAAAATCAAATTTTTATCTTGGAAAATAACGAAGATACGGAGGTTGAACCATTAACTCGTGGACACCCGGTATATAGTACTATATAGTATTTATATAGTATAGTATTTAGTATAAGGTATATAAGGTATAGGTAAAGGTAGGTAGTAGTAGTTTATTATTTGTGTATGGAGAGTGGGAATCTATAGTTGTTATTATAGTAGGTAGTACTTAGTAGTAGTTGCTATAATTTGGTATGTAGTTGGTGGGGATTGTATCGTACTGAGTATCATAAAGTATTGTGTTTTTCAACTGGAGCAAAGTAGGGGCAAAATTAGACATAAGAACTTTAAGTTTTCCAAGATTTGTAACTCGCACAGTGGATAACTTAAACAAAAAGTCGTCAATTCAGATGTTTGAATATACCAAAAGATAGGTAATTTAACTGTCCACATTTTTCCAATGTAATGTACCTATCCATTTTTCAACCGTTTTTGCGTTATTCAACAATATTAGTCGACTATACACGAAAAAATGACATTTTTCAACTTTAAACGTTCTTTTCATCTATTTAGTGCGAAATAAACAAAGAATGAACCATATATTATTGATATACACATCATCAACTATCATTATGCTGAATTTGAGCGAAATCTATTTCAAAAAATTTTTCGCGAAAAATCCAAGGGGTACCCCTGCGATTTTTTTCAACCGAACAGTTAACGATTTTTTACTCCTCTCTCAACTCAGATAAAAATCTGAAATTTTTAGGAAAGTTGTGTCTTACCGAGATGTATTTTTGTGATTTTTTTTATTTCTCGGAAAAATCTGCAAGTGGTCCAAAAAAATCGGTTTTTGAAAGCTCAAAAATTGGACTTTAACCGTGATTTTCGGGGTCAAAATAAATGCGAATCAATTGTTTTATTATGCAGGAGTCTTCATTCGAACGCCTTACATACGTACATAGCCAAAAAGTTGGTGAAAAAAATTTAAACAGAGCCAGAGAAATTATTTTCCGTAAATCGAGTTTTTCGCCGGCCGAAATTCCGAGCTCCGCTGGCATCGGTAATAGTGAAAAATTAAATTTTCGTTTTAAGCGATTTTGAAAGCTATTCTTATAGGAAATTTAACGCTGAATCCGAATATGACGTCAAAACGGCGGAAATTTGACGACAACTATCAGTTTTTTCAGGTTTAATACTACGCCACTCCTACGTTTTTCAACTTTGAAAATCCGTTGCAAATACTTACAGTACTGTTCAAATTTGATTATTTAACGATTCCTACAGGAAATTAGACGTAGAATTCGAATTCAAAGTGAAAAAAATTAAAATCGAACGATTATTAATATTTTTCGAATTTTTATCGATTTTCATACTTTTGAAGTTTCAACTTTGGGATTTTTTTTCGTCCCGTTCCCGAAATGGGACAGATTAGGTGCTGTGGAAGAAAAAGAGGAAATTTAATGTAGAACCCATTAAAAATAAGAAAATGGCTAGCATATATGATAGCTCTCGAGATATATTCCACTTTATGTCAAAAAACGTGTTTTGACTTTTCTTTGATCGCGAATAGCTCCCCGGGGACATAACATAAAAATATAATTGAATACACTAAATTGTAGTATTTCGATAGCTCTTTCTCGCCTCAGGGTAATATACCTATGTAAAAGTAGTCGGTTCAAAAGTTATTGGCGAAAAACATGCAAAAAAACGCAAAAAATCGGGTCATAAAAGTTTAAAGTGCAATAAAATTTGAACAGAGGCCTAATTAAAAAAAAGAAGATTTTTTCACACGATGGGTTTGTCTCAATTGAACGACTCTATGACCAAAATTTGATTACCTATTCCCAGTTTGAAGGATGAATCATGGCCGTCGTATTATTAAACGGTTCATTTCCAGATTTCAAAATAATATTACAGCTCCGCGGATTCTGGCTAATAATAATGCGCGGAAAAATACTTGTAAACTGACTTACTTGTAATCTGGCTTGTAAACTTCTTTATTAGCTGGCCGAGCACTTTCGCCCATTCGGGCATGTAGACCCTATGGCTCCTCGTCGCCCTGAGGATACCCGAATGGGCGAAAGTGCTCGGCCAGCTAATAAAGAATTGGAGAATGAGTCGCCTGGTTTTTCTCCACCTCACAACCCCCGGACATCAAGAAATGCGACGAGAAGGAAAAGAAAAATACTTGCAAAATTCACAATCCAAATAAAACAGACGGCGCAAGTTATCTCATATCTTAGAAGGAACTGGCCCAGTTTTATTGCCATGTTAACAAAATATTCGTATTGTCTATTCGAAAAAGGGTCAATCCAAAAGCTAGGCGTTCCTACCTTTAATTTAAGAACCTAAGGTCGTGGATTCAAGGTCTCCCCACGTTTCCGTAAGGATTGGCTGTTTGCTTATTCCTTAAATACGGTCTGAGACTGAAATAGGATTCCAACCCTTTCGAGCATGGCCAAACTGTCAAAGCGATTACGCCCCGTTCAGTGTATATTGTAGGGCTGCAAGCATTAATGCTGGAACTAGAGCTCCTCGCGGTTTTTCCCAACCGCAGCTACGGAATAATAGCCGAGAGATGGGACAGGCGGAACGTGTACAACACCCACTTGATGAGGATCAGGTTTACCCTCGGTCCAGATGTTTCACCTTTTCTCGCTTCGCTCTCGGGAATCCTTGAACTTGAATTAGAGAAAGAACCACGTCACAGGCACTGACAGGACGTTTCCATTAGATTCAGCACCAACCGAAGCACAGCTTGGATGGTTATTTTCCAAAAGAACCGAGACAGAATAGCAATTCAGAGCGAAGCTTGCTCAGCGCAATAGTTGCAAAGAACGAGTTAACCATTATGTCTGATTTGAGCGCTCAAAATACCAGTTCAGCTCAATACAAATGTTCTTCAATACATTGCGATTTCATTGGTCTTGAGTTTCTGGATCTATACTTTCAATAAATACCATAATTGAGAAATCGATTGTACAGTCGGTAAAATGCTATGTCAAATCTGGCTCTAAAGGGGGCCATACACTATGCAATTCTCTGCAGGCCGTCGCCTCAACAGGCGATCGTAAAGCGCCCCATACACTGTCAGTTTAACTGAAGATAATTGCAAGGCCGTAGATCGGGATTGCCCACGCATTTATCAGTTAATCTGAAGATAATGGACTGCAGTTCGCCCGGACTGAAGGTGTGTGGTCGCCTGCATTCGCGACAGGCAACGACCTGTCGGATCATGATCTCATGTGGCCCCCACCACAGACTGTCAGTTAGCCTGCAGGCAAGCGATCTGTTGTCACCGTTTCCATCAGTTTTGCGTGACATAATTTTCGTGAGATCATTCACCAGCAGAGATTGGACTGACGGGGAAAGATGGACGGGAAACCTCATTGACTGACAGTCAGCCTGCAGGTACCGGACTGAAGTGTGTGCTATCTTCAGGCTATCATCTGCAGATCAGTATGGCCGCCTGCAGGCGGTTGACTGTGAGTGTATGGAAGTCGGCGATATTGGTCTTACGATCGCCTGTTGAGGCGACGGCCTGCAGGGAATTGCCTAGTGGATTTAAATGATTTTTGGAAGGAAATTATCCTATGCCGTTTCAAAGTCGAATTTATAAGTCTCCCGTTTACCTCAAAATTAGATATGGTTGAGTAAGTAGTATAGAGTTAGATAGAGGTAAGTAGGAGTTGGAAATTGGCAATAGTTACCTGAAGACTTCGCGTCCAGGGCGCCAGGGTGTTTGAAGAAATATGCAAAGCAACTTCGGCACTCTTTTTTGAAATTCATTGCGTACGATCCGTAGACGACAGGATTCATGCAGGAATTCGATACAGCCATGAGGAACAGGCCGTCTTGCAATCGAGAATCAACTTGCTCGGCGCTTTGCCGGTCGAACATGTACCTGCAAGACGAAAAATATTGTACAATAGCTTTCTTAAGGGGAAAATACTCGGAAATTGACAATAACGCACGCGGCAGAATTAACTAGAATTGAGAAATAATGTACAGGCTGCATAAGACATTAGCTTAACCTAAGCAATAAAACACTCTAAAAAATTCTGGTACCGCGCAAAAAATTCTTGGGCCTGCCTTTAGCAACCGTTCCCCTAGCGACCAACCGAGCAACAATCGCTAGGGCGACTGTCTTTATGAATGGTAGCTAGAGCAACGGTTTGTAGGGCAACGGTTGCTAGGGCAACAAAGCTTAGATTTACAAAGCAACGGTCGCTAGGGTAACGATACAAATAATGAACATTTTGTCTCCCTTCAACTCACAGCTGTTAACTATTCATTATATATTCTTCGTAAATTTTAAATTTAAATGTTAAAATAATTAAAATTAAATGTAAAATAAAAATGTTAAAATTTAAATGTTAAATTTAAGCTTAGGGTACCTACGTAAAAAGCTATCACATGGATTACCGCCTGTTTCTGATTTTCTCGCTTGGATAGAGTCGAATGGAATGAAACAACTCGATGGCAGTAAACATTGAATTATACTCCTCGAAATGTATACAATCCGAGGCCAAGCTTGTAATCCTCCAAGAGGTCGCTTTTCAGATTCAGCAGTGGCCGGGATTAACCCACAGTTACCTGGGATGCCATTAATCGAATCGGCTTTGGACCTCACGCTGGCATCAATCAACCAGTATTCATGCGCTATTCAGGTGACTTAGTTACAGCAAGAGTTAACATCAATGGCGCCTTTTGTAAAAGTGTTTTTAGTTTGAGATAGAATAAGCAGTTCTTCATTGAACAGACAGAACGGAATGAATTTATTTTTTGACAAATTAAATTATTAATTGTCGATCATATGTTTCACGAAAACATATGCTTGGTGATGAGAGCTGGAGTAGAACTTCAACACTCCCCCTCACGATAGCTCGAGGATAGTCCCAACTTTTTCAGAAGAATGCTGTGACGCGGTTTTGGGAGAGGTTTGGTTAAGACGTCTGCAGTCATTTCTTCTGTGGAGAGATATTGCAAATCAATGTCCCCGCGCGCGATGATGTCCCGAATGAAGTGCAGCTTGATGTCAATATGTTTTGACTTCGAGCTGACGATGAGATTTTTTGCGATCTGCTGCGCAGCTTGATTGTCGCTGAAGATCTTGATGGTCGGTTGATCCACACGGAGATCTGCAGCCAAGTTCTTTAGGTAGATAGCCTCTTTTGTCGCCTCCGTGATGGCTGCATGTTCGGCCTCGGCAGTTGAGAGTGCGACGCAGTTTTGCTTCTTAGCTGACCAGCTAATGACGGATCCTGCAAAAATAAAACAGTGGCCGGAATACGATCTATTGAACAGGAACCCCAGTCTGCATCAGCGTATCCGATTAAAGGCTGTCCGGTTTTTCGAAATTCAAGGGATAGACCCATTGTGCCCTTCAAGTATCGAAGTACTCTTTTAGCAGCATTCCAATGTTGAGAATCATAACAGTTATTGAATTGGCTCAAATAACTAACAGTGTAGCTAATATCTGGGCGAGTAGCTACAGATAGGTACATTAGACAACCAATTAGTTGTTGATAAGGTATATTTTCATCTTTTTCTAATTTAGACGGCTCTAATTTCGTTTTCGGATCCATTGGTGTTCCAATCGATTTACAATTTTCCATTTTGAATTTTTCCAAAATTTTCTCTATGTATTTGGATTGGTTTGCCGAAATTATGCCATTTTCAGTTTTAAACTTTATGCCCAAACAATAATTTAGTGAGCCCAAATCTTTCATATCAAACCATTTTGAAAGATTTGATTTGATTTTGTCATACGCCTCATCAGTTTTTGTAGCGATAATTAAATCATCGACATATACTCCAATTATCTCCTCTCCAGAAGGCGAGACATATATGCATGGATCGGCCTTCGAAGCTTGGAAACCAATTTCTTTCAATTTTAGGTCCAACTTTTTGAACCACTGGCGTCCAGCTTGTTTCAAGCCATAAATAGCTCTATTCAGCCGCCCAACTTTATCACTGGAACCTTTCCTCAAATCCTCAAGCATCTTCTTTGCTTTTTCGAATATTTCTTCATTTTCACTTTCTTCTACGATAATTCTCTGCAAGTACTTTTCAAGGTTTGGAGGAAGGTCCATGTGAATTGTCTCATCTAGGTCACCATTCAAAAAGGCAGTTGTTACGTCCATCTGGCGCACATTCATTCCTTTTTCAACGGCAATTCCTAGTAGGAACCGAATCGAACATAATTTTACCACTGGTGCGAAAGTTTCAGAAAAGTCTACGTTAGGAATTTGGGTGAATCCGCGTGCAACGAGCCTGGCCTTTTTTCGGTCCAGAGTGCCATCGGCTTTAAATTTTTCTGATAGAATCATCCTACACCCAACAGTATTTCTAACATATTTCTTTTCCACGATTGACCATGTACCATTCTTGACATGAGATTTAATTTCTGATTTGATGGCTTCGTCAAATTGAGAGGGATCAGAATTTTGGTTGTCAATGCTCGTAAATGATAGCTCAAAATCTTCAAGCAATTTTGGTGTTCGATCGTTTCTGTTTGGTCTTAGGTAAGGAATTTCTTCTGACTGTTTAGATTCTAGAATAGTTTCAATTTCTTGATGAGTTGTCGATTTTGTTGGAGACTCTTTTCCGTGCTCTTCTACTGAGACACTTTTGACAAGTTCTGAATTTTTCTGATGAAAATTTTGTTTAATTTCGATCATTTGTTGTTTTTCCGAGTTAGAAGATATGTCAGGATGAATATTAGACTCAATCTTGTTCTCATTGTTGCGATTGAAAAATTTATAGTCATAAGTTTCAGTCTTATTCCAAATATTATCCAAAACTTTTACATCCCGACTAACTTCAACTCTATGGGCGGATGGTACCCAAATTCTGAACGCTTTTGAATGTTCGGAATAGCCGACAAATATACCCTGCTTAGTTCTAGGTGAAAATTTGTCTTTACCTGGTTTTTTTTTCAAAACGTAAGTCTTACTGCCAAAAATGTGAAGATGCCGAGCTGATGGAGTTCTTCCCACCCATCGTAGGAAAGGGGACTCGTGATTCAGCGCCCGTGAAGGCGTCCGATTCCTCAGATAATTAGCTGTGTGAACAGCTTCAGCCCATAGTGACGGAGGAACGTTGGCATCAATCATCAGGCAGCGAGCTTTTTCAAGTAGCGTGCGATTCATCCGCTCAGCCAACCCATTCTGCTGTGGCGTGTAGGGTGCTGATAGACGTCGTTGTATGCCATTTTCTTCTAAAAACTTGTCAAAAACTCTATTACAATATTCACCTTTTCCATTGTCAGTTTGCAAAAATTTTATACGTTTATTGGTGAAATTTTCGGCTTCGTTTTTATAATTTTTGAAGTTTTCTAGGACTTCATTTTTGTTTTTGAGAAAATACACGCGGCTATAGCGTGTCTTTTCGTCCGTGAATGTTACAAAATATCTAGATCCACCTGGTGAAGTGATTCGCATGGGTCCACAAACATCAGAATGGATGATTTCTAGAACTTCAATATTCTTTGGAACTTCACGAACCGGAAATGGCAGTTTACTCATTTTTGACTGGATACAGACTTCACAGTCATCAAGTTTATCTTTTCCGTTGAAAGAAAGACCTTCTAACATTTTATTTTTGTTAGCCAATTTCAAATCAATTTCGTTAATATGACCAAGCTTTTTATGCCAGTCGTTGATAGAATTTTGAACAGTCGAAAAATTTGCACGTTCATTAGAGTTTTGATTTACGTAATAAAGGCCGTTCATTTTTGAAGCTGTGAGAATCACATTGCCCAACGAATTTTTTACAAATGCAGAATTTTCTTGGAAAGTTACCGAATTACCATAATCAGTGATTTTACTAACTGACATTAAGTTGACTGCAAGATCTGGAACGTACAATGTATTGTTCATTGTTATTTGTGATTCTGGAACATCAATTTTTACAATGCCTTTCCCATGAATTGGCGTTGAATAATTTTTCGACGCAAGTTTAAGGGATTTTTCTTGTTTATTTTCAAGTTCAAGAAACGCCGCTTTCTCTTTACAAACGTGTGAAGTTGTTCCCGAATCGAGACACCATCTACTGGAATCTTTAGTATCAATGCCCGATGAAAAACTTGAATCCCCGAGAAGAAATGATGAATTATTATTTAGTTTCGTTTTCGCAAAACAATTTTCGGTTTTATGATTAGTTCGTCCACATTTTTCACACTTCAGAGAAAAATTATTTGATTTTTGCTGTAAACTCTTCCTCTGAAATTTTGATTTCCCGTTCGGGAATTTCCGCTGATTTTTTGTGAAAAACGCATCTTCCGAATTCGGCGAGTTAATTTGGTTTCTGGCTTCAAATTCTTCGAATATTTTGATTTTCAATTGATCAGGGGTTGGTAAGTTGTCACGCGACTCAATAGCAACGCGAAAATTTTCAAACGAAGGAGACAAACTATACAGCATCATAATTGCTAATAAATCAGCATTAATTTGAATTTCCATTTCTTCTAATTTGTTAACCGTGTCCAAAAATTCATCCAAGTGATTACGAACATTTTGATCATCGCTCATTTTTAGCATTAGTAATTTCTTTAATAAAGTTGCTTTTCGAGCAGGGCCTTTTGAGGAATGCAAATTCGTCAAAGTTTCCCAGACATCTTTCGACGTCTTACAATGCCTAATATGCTTAAGCTCACTTGGCGAAATAATCAGGGTTAGATCTGACCTGGCGTTGAGATCCGAATCGATCCATTTGGCTTGTTCGACTTCGGTGTCTTTGCCATCGGGAAATTTTTCTGTTCCATTTACAAACTTCCAAAGTCCCGACTTGATTAGGATCGCTTGTGCCTGTAGCTTCCAAGTGTCGAAATTGTCCTTGGTTAGTGGCTCGATTCTGTAGTTCACGGTGCTTGCCATTTTTCTTTTCAGGTATAAACACTCGCGACAAAAAAACTTCCAACTCGATTATATCATACTTCGAGCTGGGCCCATAACCTTTTGTAAAAGTGTTTTTAGTTTGAGATAGAATAAGCAGTTCTTCATTGAACAGACAGAACGGAATGAATTTATTTTTTGACAAATTAAATTATTAATTGTCGATCATATGTTTCACGAAAACATATGCTTGGTGATGAGAGCTGGAGTAGAACTTCAACAGCGCCCTTGCAATTTACGTTATTCGGTTTGGTCAGGATTACACCGAACTCGAATGACCTCCGTTGACTCGGATATTTTGGCGAAATGATAAGTGCCCTTGTCCTTGTAGCAGGTTTTGTCCCTTGTGAGCTTAGTTGTCTCTTGCCGTGAATAATAAAAAATTCTAACGTTCAGTTTATTTTAGGTTCTGATCAAAATACAGATTTTCACTAAGGCGGTGCAATTCTTCGGAAACGGACTCGATTTTCATTTTATTGCCAATCTATAAATACATTATATAATTCTAATATATAATAGATTGGTTGTAAATAATGTTGTTGGTACTAGCTAATAATCTCGCAGTTCACTCTTATCTTGAAAGAATTGCCTTGTCGTACGTTAGTAGCCAATGAATTCAATGTACATTAGATTTATTGAAATGTACTGCTTTTGGAGGGGATGCAATTTTATAGCGTATCGTAGAAAGATAGTTCAGAATTAGGAGAAAAAGAGCGTTGAAAAAATATGTCTACCGCATTGAGGAAATAATCTTTTTTTGGCGACAACAACAACAATAATTTATAATGGCTTAATAAGACGTTCAATGACGTCACTGATAAGTGATGGGGTAGTTATGGTAGTATGGTGATATAGTGATACAGTAATTATAGTTGAAGTGTCGTTATACATTTAGTTCCTCTGATTTTGAGGCAACTGCGAAAGTAAATGGAGGTCTGCTGGAATGTTAGTTTAAGTCCTGGTTCGGTTTGAATATTCGGATGTGAATTCAGTGTGCCAAGTATGAAAAGGTTGATAATATAGCAGATATTTTTCATCTTTGCATTTCGAATTCTCGTTCACCATGCCCGTAATACATTTCAAGAGCGGAAATATTTGAGCAACTGATTGTTCTTCGATGCTGCTTCCTCGCCCACTTCTTCCATCACTATCGAAGCCGGCTCAAATCTTGGCGAAGCCCTTTTCTAGAACTTGATCGACTGGAAAAGAATTTCCAATCCATAGAGCGAGGGTTGCCCTTGAAAGCTCCGATGATGAAATAAAAGCAACACACGTCACAAAACTTTTCAGTCTTCCCTTGCCGTTTCTTTTGGAAGGTTTAGCTGTATCGATTCCGTGCACGAGCTTCGAAAAACAGCGCTTCAGATTCTGCCATGAAAATTGTATATTCATTGGTGGAGCCGAATAAGTAAGGCAAGCTCAAATCGGAAGGCTCCCGTAGTTTTCCAGGTTAAGGCTAATGAGAGGAGAGGAGATCCATTGTAAGTCGTTGGCCGTCAGGTATTGCATCTTTGAGTGATTTTTGTCTAAAATACCTTCATGGGTTGACAGGAAATGCGTATAAAAAGTTCAAAATGTGCAGAAAATTTTTAAAAATCTCATTTTTTCAGTTTGGAAGAATGGAAAAAATAAGTTGGCTTGTTGAGTTCTCAATTATTTGCAGGCACCTGCTCGCAATGTTCTTCAGTTTGGTCGCATCTCGACATGAACTTGAAACATGAATGGGGAAGACGCCTATTTTTTATTTTCGTTCCTAATGGCCTGGTTTCTGCTATTTGGTGTCAGCCAAAGAGGGAATGACCAATTTTTCATGAAAATTGTGAGTTTCCGCGGAGAAAATCGCCTAGGAAAATCAGTGGTTTGAATAAACCCGGAGATGTAACTCCAACCGATTGAAGTAACTCCCTAGAGCGCTCTGCAGTCGGCTGAAAGACAGACAACAACAACAAGACGGTCTTTAAGACTGGAGTCATGCTAAATCAAGTAAGTGACGCTGTGACGCTAACTTCACTGCTACTTGTTATGTTTTTTTAATCGTCGAAATGCCTCGTAAAGCAAATCAATTGCTGAGGGGGGTTTGGTAATCTCACAGCAACCTCAAATCATTGCTCCCAATGTTAGTTTATTCTCCGAAGATACAAGCGCTAGTATCGATATTCACGTTCAACGGACTAGTTATGACGTAATAACTATTCATTTTTCGTTCAAAATCATCGGTTTTCATTAGCGATTATCTCTGCGGAAACTCACAATTTTCATGAAAAATTGGTCATTCCGTCTTCAGCTGACACCAAATAGCAGAATTCAGGCCATTAGGAACGAAAATAAAAAATAGACGTCTTCCCCATTAAATGATGATGCCATACTCTCATATTACACTCCAGTGACGCTATCCTCCTTACGATCAATCGAGTGCAGGTCAGCCGTATTCCAAAGGAGAGCTCTTCGATCAATTTAGGTCAACGGTATCCCATCTTCCAGCCGGTGGAGATTCGATGATTGATCCTTCTATCTCGACTGAGCAAGACCTCAACCTTCGAACGAATTGCGATACGAGGAACATGGAACGGGGATAGGACATCTCATGAGCTTTCCAAGCGTCGCATAGCTGAGGCAACAACGAGTGCTCATTTGGTCGCCAACGCCAATTTTATCATCTCCAGAAAGTTATACCAATATGGGAAATTCTCGAAAATGCCACACAAAAGCTGCAGTAACTCGTGATCCATTGAGGCTATCAACACCATTATGGTCTCATTCGATTTAGCGTCGAAAAATCAATAGAAATTGATGCCAAACACACCTTTGTCCAAAAAACCTTCGAAAATACCGTTAAAATTGAGGTAGCGATTTGGTTAAAGAATTGAGCCTACGTCAGGCCAGGATTGATTTTTGGTAATATTTTCAGTTATATAGTTTCGTCAGAAAAGTGTTGACGGCGGACGGATGGAATTTTTTAAAATTCGATATTTACGTAAAACATCAAATTTTGAGGAGGGGTATTTTCGTGAGCGATTACAATGGTTTATTATGAATAATAAACCAATAGCAGGAAAAATCGGGGGGCAAAAAAACTTTATTGGATATTTTTTCTTGCAAATTACTTGTGGAATACGTGATTCAAATACTTTATCACGTACATAATATATTTGCTTAATAAAATCGAAGCCTCTATTAGATTATTTCTTGTTTCCCATTTCGGTTCACTCTAGTAATCAGTCTCGACGCAGCATCGTACTAAATCGTAGCATTTCCCTATGCTCGCACGAATGCGTTCAGGAAACGTGGACTCAGGATTGAATTGCTTGATAATCCACTGAACCAGGCAGGCACATGCGTTTCACGCATCGACTGGTTTTGGCTTAAAGAGACCAGTTGGATAATCATCAGATATCATTAGCGTTCTTCGTGATTGCGAATATTCCATGATTAAATTTATTTTCTACAATTGCATATATCAGAACGACGAATCTATTTATCATCTATCAAGAACAATCATCGTGTGCAATATAGCAGTTTTTTTTTGCAATATAGCTTATGAATGGGTACTTTTATAAAATTTTAATTCAGCGTTGAATATTGTACCGATAATAAATTTGAAGTATATTGAATGAAAATTGTGCTATATAAACGAAAAACGCTCAGCAGTTTTTTCTATGCAGGCTAATTCATTCGGTAATTCACTTTTTCAATAATTTATTTTTTATTATTTTTTTTTTTTTTAACGAGCTATTTTGCGTAATTGGACAGGAAGACGGTTCAACAATTTTGGGCCTTGATAGGAAATGTGATTTAATGTGAAAGGTGGAAAGTTGAAGAATGCGTTTATTCGTTTTTCTTGTATCGTGCATATAGGATGAACAGATAGATTTTAGAAGAAAAAAATTTACGAAAAAAATATTTACCCTGTACTAATTTTTACTAAAAATAGGCTGTTTGATAGCCAATAATAAGATTCAAAACTTATAATTTTTTTTTTTTTTTTTTTTTTTTTTTTTTTAAGGGGTGAACAGGTTTTTTTTTTAATCTAGGGTGAATAATTTTTGGGGTGTTTCTAGTTTTTCCGTGTGAATTTCGTATGCTGGTCCTCAAACACAGAACAGATTTTCGCTCAAATCGATGCTTAAAATTATGTGATTTTGAGCATAATCTCTAGAATATTATCTTTACGCGTGCTCATATTTGATTCATCAAATGCGGCTGCTCGCACGCTCCATAGACGCATCTCATCGCATTTTCAGCCCAAGCCGTTCGGCGGCTCGAATCCATGTTATCCAAGGCCTTGATCCGCTGCGACGGCTGTTGAATACAACAATGCCGTATTAACATATATATTTTTTTGAGCGAGTTGCACGATACTATCTCCTCGTCGATGACATAAGCGAGACCGAGCTTTCCTCGCACAGAAAAAAACCATTGTTACTGGCAATACAAACAGTTTCCGCCATCATCTTTAAAGGTCTCGATTTATCGGAAAATATTCAAAGGGAAGATTCTCGTTGTATAGTAAGAGGATTTGCAGTTTCGAGAATAATTTCCATGAAATCGTGTTATGAAATAAATTGTTTTGTTTTCTATCGAAAAAGTTTGTAATGAACTTAAAAGTATAAAGCGCTCCCATGGAGTTCAAAGTGTTATCCGATTTCGATTTTCGCACGGGTAGAAGCAATTTTAATCTTTCCTGCTATTTTCTCCGCGTTGATAATCAACGCAAGTGTTTACTCTCGTTCGGAAAAACATCTCCCAATATTGGGACCTTGGTTCGGTTTTATTCCTTGTTCCAAACACGGTGATATATCGTAGGTTTACCACTCTAAGTTACAAAGTCACAAGTTTCGCTGTTTTTTTCACTCGCTGGAGTAGAGCTTATTTTCTTCGTTAGAACGTTGAAGATCGTAGAGGAAGAAAGGTTTGAGCTACTTTATCTCTCCCGTCTCATTTTGCTATTTTAACGCCGACATTTATCTTTCCCGTAGACCCTTGAATCGATTTTAACCTTCACAAACGGACAATTTCAAAAGATTTTCACTTTTCTCTTCGGAAGATTGAATCTCGAGAGCTTAGATAAAATAATAGAAATTCATTACGACCTTCATAAACCGAAATTCATCACTCCAGTGATCCAAAACAATAACATTTCTTCGAAAACTGTAGACTTTATTCATCACTTTTCTGAATATAATATTGAAGAGTTTCATTGCCAGCCTATTTGGGACGCTCTAATAGAGCTGATTGCCGAAATATAAACAGTGGGGATATTATTTTCAACTTACCACAATGTCATGACGACGTATGGTGTCCAGCACCAAATGAACGCCAGGACAATAATAACTGTCATGCGAAGGGTGCGCGCTCTAGCTCGTTCTATGTTCGTCATGTCGCTTCGCCTCAGACGCATCCGCCCTCTGACCAATTCTTCGCAGTTTCTGTTTTGATCAGCTGCAACAGAAAATAAATTACCATTTTTCAATTGGCACATTCTAATGATTGGCAATAAAAAGTGTTAGCATTTTATGCATTTAATACAACAATAAAGATCTGCTGGGAAGAAAGTTACAATTATTTCAACAGTTTACTGCTTAACTTTACCAAAGGCCCTTGAGCGTCAAAAAATCGAGAGGGCAAAAATGGATTTCTTTAAAATTCTAATGCTAACTTCCAACTTCAACTTCCACCTTCCCCTTCACCTTCACCTTCCACCTTCACCATCCACATTCACCTTCGACCTTCACCTTCACCTTCACCTTCACCTTCACCTTCCACCTTCACCTTCCACCTTCACCTTCCACCTTCACCTTCCACCTTCACCTTCCACCTTCACCTTCCACCTTCACCTTCCACCTTCACCTTCCACCTTCACCTTCCACCTTCACCTTCCACCTTCACCTTCCACCTTCACCTTCCACCTTCACCTTCCACCTTCACCTTCCACCTTCACCTTCCACCTTCACCTTCCACCTTCACCTTCCACCTTCACCTTCCACCTTCACCTTCCACCTTCACCTTCCACCTTCACCTTCCACCTTCACCTTCCACCTTCACCTTCCACCTTCACCTTCCACCTTCACCTTCCACCTTCACCTTCCACCTTCACCTTCCACCTTCACCTTCCACCTTCACCTTCCACCTTCACCTTCCACCTTCACCTTCCACCTTCACCTTCCACCTTCACCTTCCACCTTCACCTTCCACCTTCACCTTCAACTGTTGATTTCCAAATAATTTGATTAGGGCTGGTATAAATTGTGTAATAAAAATGGAAAAGATTGATAGCGCCACAAAGTAAAATGCTCAGTATTCAATAAAAACTTCCTAAAACTTCACTTTATCCTTTAAAAATCTATTCAATTCATTAAAATACAATAAATGTATATTTTCATTTGTTTTTCAAATTTTTTAAAATTAATTTATTTTTTTGTACACATAATATTTATAACTTCATATTTCATGGAAAAAGCTGGAAGGGCTGGAAGTTCTGCGTTCATTACGCATAAGATATGAATGTTCATAGTGGTTTGAAAAAAGGGAAGGATTCATCATGACGGGTGGCATTTTTGGCCTTTCCCACTGTCGGTCAGTGAGGACTATCAGCGTGCTGCTGCTTGCGATTGGTCTTGAAAATAGTAGGAATTTTTCTGATACTTTGGACCTTCTATAGGTTATTGGCGATTAAACGACATTCTATGCCATTTTTTTGGCACTTTCAGCCTATTCTATTTCCCCTACACAATTAGTTACTGATATAAATTTTTTTTTTAATTAAAAAAAAAAAAAAACATTTGATTGAGAACCAGTGTGCTTTAATCTCCACTTTCCTAAAGTGACTATTGTAATAATTATGTCTATGTAATAATGACTAAGTAATAATTATCGTCGAGTGAAAACTAGTTATTTATTCCATACTGTTTTTCCTCTGAAACAGTCCCAGAAGCTTTTACAAAGCCTATACAGGCTTTTTGAAAAGCGTTCCAGGTAACTGCAAAACGATCTAAAGGTCGTTTAAGTTAGATTCGGATTTTTATTCAAAGCTTTTAGCGAAAGTAATGAACCGCGGGGAATAGACGATTCTCTGAGTGGGCGATACAGTCCCGCTTTTTGTCGTGTTGGCGAAACTTCCTCAGCTCGGTGGAACGAAGACGAAGCCGGATCGTTTCAGCTTTGACGGTATTAATGCTATTACAAAACCGAGCTACCGACTCCAGACTGTGGGAGAAATTCAAGATAAAAACCGAAAGGCTTATCGAACACTGAAGCTCAACCTCGGAAAATTTGATAATTTTTTTCAAGTGACGAATCTCGTGCTCGAGATATTTTAACAAGTTGACATTTCACTATCGCTCACCTTTTTGCGCGAGAAAGTTTCGAAAATAATATGAACGATGAAGGTTTGGATTTTCAAGCTTGAAAACGCCCGCGCACTGGCGACTTTAATTGCCGGCAACTAGAGAGAGAGAGAGAGAGTGAGAATGAATGAATGAATGAATGAATGAAGCATTTATTTAGCCAGGACCATAAGGTCCTCTCTTCCATCTTCCCTGGGTTAAAACAAAATAATAATACATAATATAAAATAAGCCTCTTACCCCATTCGCAAGTACGGAATAAATTTGAATGCAAAATACACAAACAAAATAAATTTTAAAATAATAAACAAATTTCTTCAGAAATTAAAACGATATCTATTTTACATACATAATAAGATAAAAGAAAAAGAAAAGAGAGTGAGAGAGAGAGAGAGAGAGAGAGAGAGAGAGATATGTATATTTTTATCAAACAACAAACATTATAATAATTAATTGTACATAAACTCCGGCAATTTTCTTTTACAAAAATATTTATTGTCTGGCAGTAAGCAGAGCCCGTGTCGCCAGACAAGAGTAGAGTAATCCATACTAGAAAATACATACACAAATAAATTATACTATTTCTTATCCTTTCTTAATTTTTCTTAACTATTTTGTTGGCGGGGAGTTTCCGCCACCGCGCACAGGCGACCAAAAGTTGCCTCAACCAGGCCAGTCTCACAATGAATTTCGACGAGCTTGCGTGCGTTTGTGCGCTTATTTTGAGACGGAGAAGGAAGAAGCTGATGAAAATAACGTTTTGGGTCCATCAAATCATCAGTTCTAGACTCCTTGATGGTCAGTTTCATAAACTCTTTGGTAAATTGAGAGAACATACGGATAAGTTCTTTAATTACTTCAGATTGAGCAGATAAAGTTTTCTTCTCCTGGTGGTCGTATTCCTTCTTTCTGCAGGTTGAGGGGGAGAGTAACGAGACGACCTCTTCTCCATTTTTTCTTTTTATTACGCCGAGTACTTTCGCCCGTTCGGGCTTCTTCAGGGAATTATAGGACCAATGGCGTAATAAAAAGAAAAATGGAGAAGAGCTCGTCTCGTTACTCTCCCCCTCAACCTGCAGAGAGAAAGTTTTAATGAACTATTGGTAGTTATCGGACCACGCATAACGTACCAGAATACGTCCTTCCGACAGGCTGTACCACCGCAAGAAAGATTGTCAGTGAGCGCGGAACATGATGTGAACCCAGCTTAAAGCTGGGTTCACATGTTCCGCGCTCCGCTGACGGAATGGGATCTGATTGACTGGAGAAAAGTGGAGTGGGGACTCTCCGCGAGTCCGCGACGGAATTATCTACCTCGAGTAGATATTTCCGTCGCGGATAGGCGGAATGCTGTTGTTGTCTATGCTAAGTTGTCCACCTCCCTCGCCGTGTAGTGCCTAGGCTCTATAACGTAACGCACCATGTGAATGCCACTGACCACCCGACGGACTCTCCGTCGCGGAAAGACCCCCTCTCCAGTTTTTCTCCAGCCAATCAGATCCCATTCCGTCGGCGGAGCGCGGAACATGTGAACCCAGCTTAAACAATTGCCGGTGCGCGGAGGCAAATAGCGATCAACGTAACGCATTCCTCTCGGCGATAGTTTACTCACCCGTCGAATAGGTCACGCAATTTTTTAGTTGCCGTAATTAAAAAGTTGCCCGTGCGCGGGGCTGCATTCAATACTGTGCGATTTCAACTTCTTCGAGGCGACTAAATAGTTGCCTAGAGAAAGTTGCCAGTGCGCGGGGGCCCTAAAGGGGAAACTTTTTCTCCACACGTGGCCAAGGGAAAGCCGAATTACACAATCGGCTTAACGGAATTATTTCGCTGCCTACGGAGCAAGCGATTAAACCGAACGACCTCTGGCCCGTGTAGCTTGATAAGACGGTCATTTCGCCGGGTTCCAGAGCTAAGTATCTTCCCGTATTTATCTTTACTTCCGATGAGACTCATTCGAATAGCCGACGGTCAAGTGGGAAAAAATCAACGGCGAAGGTTTTTTCCTTAAAGAAATAAAACTCCAAGAGGTTTAAAACGTCTTTAAGACGAAGGAAAAAAGCTCGTCTCTCGGGAAATCGATTTCGAAGAGTAAAAGTCAACCGAGTGGAAATGGACAAACTTCTCGAGCCGGCAGCCGACCATCTTTCCGGCCCATTAGTGACGTTTCTAGTCGATAGATGCCGTCAGAGCAATTCTCCGCACATCCGGGTTAATTGTTTGGGAGTTTTCCTCCGGGAGGAAATTCGGTCCGACGTTAAGAGCCGACGAGATCGCCGTAAAATCAAGATGTTATTCGAGATTAACATCATTCAACGCGATAGCATCGGAACGTGACTTGAGGAAAAATAAAATCGACTAAAAGTCGAGCCGGATGATTTCCATTTTTCAGGAAGTAGCGAACGACCCGATTTCGGTTGAAAGAGGAAGAATTCTAGCGACGGAGTTCTTTGAAAATGAAGGAATTGTTGTTGTAACCGATGTTGGTGAAAAGACGAGATCGGAGAGATTTTTCGACAAAAATTCCTATAGTCGCTAAAAGTGAAGAGCGACAAGTCGAGTTTTCTCACAATTATCTGAAAACCCAAAAAACCGGCGTAATATAATGAAAAGGGCCGCTTGGAAAATCCTTGTTCGAGCTTGAGCGAGCTGAACGTCAATAAGAGTTGAACAGCTTTAAAACGTCGTTTGCCTTAACACTTCCAGGAAAAGAGAGATAAATCCTTAATAGCAGTTTCCTGTCATGATCTCATAATTGGGCTCGCTGAGAAAGGAAAACGACCTTGACTAATTCATTGGAAATGGGAAACATTGGATTTCATTCGAAAAGGAGAAAAACAAAAATGTTGACGGAGCCGAGAAAAATACATGAGAACTCGATAAATTCAACTGCCAAATTGTAAACTGTTCAGGGAACGACGTTCTCGGTTTGACGACTATATTTTAACGTTGATTTTGTTTGGATTTCGTAACTGCAATAGATACATCATTCAAGTTTCCAATGGCCTTTACAGACCGGACGATAACATTGTTGAAAACATTGTTATTAGCATTTTTCGGTAACTTTCCTTTCACACCAAACGCAACATTGTTGGCAACAATGTTATCAACATCGGGCGAGGAATTGTTAATAACATTATTACGGCACTTGAAAAATGTTGATAACAATTCCTCCCCCGAAATGTTACTGGAAACATTGTTGCCAACATTTTCTGTAACATTGTTATTTTTTTCCGTCAACATTGTTGGCGACAATGAGTTTTGTTATCGAGCCATGAGCGATAACAAACCGGCCTTCGTGACTCATTTTGTTGAGGTGCTTACAGGCCAAATGTTAGTGAAAACAAATGTTATTAACATAAGATGTTGATAACAATAATGTTTGTAACAAAATGAGATGATCTAGAACATAATATGTTACCAACATTGTTGGCAACAATGTCGTCAACTTTTTTGTTGCCAACAATTCTTCCGTCTGTTTTATTTGGGTCTAGTTCTCTAACAATATTATCCACAATGTTAGTCACAAATGCCAGTTTGTTATCCCTCATGGCTCGATAATAAAACTCTGTGTCGCCAACAATGTTACTAACAATGTTGACGGGAAAAATAACAGAATTATTACAGAAATTACAAGAGAATGAAAAAATTGCAGAAAATGTTGCCAATGTTGTTTCCAGTAACATTTCGGGGGAGGAATTGTTATCAACATTTTTCAAGTGCCATAACAATGTTATTAATCTTCTCCAGGTGGTCGCATTACTTCTTTTTGTAGGTTGAGGGGGAGAAAAACGAGGCGACCTCTTCTCCATTTTCTTTCTATTTTTCAGCCGAGTACTTTCGCCCGTTCGGGCGAATAATGAATAATGTTCAAACCTGTACCTCCCTAACAGTTGTTTAAATATGTGATAGAATGCCCTGAAGAAGCCCGAACGGGCGAAAGTACTCGGCTGAAAAATAGAAAGAAAATGGAGAAGAGGTCGCCTCGTTTTTCTCCCCCTCAACCTACAAAAAAAAAAAAATGTTACTAACAATTCCTCGCCCGATGTTGATAACATTGTTGCCAACAATGTTGCGTTCGGTGTGAAAGGAAAGTTACTGAAAAATGCTAATAACAATGTTTTCAACAATGTTATCGTCGGGTCTGTAAAGGCCTTTACAAACATTATTGTTATCAACATGTTATGTTAATCAACATGTTATGTTAATAACAATTGTTTTCACTAACATTTGGTCTGTAAGCACCTTAAGGACAAATAAAACCAAGATTTTAACGAAAATTTTTACGAACATACCTCTCCATATTTGCTTCAATTTATGCTTGGTTCACGCGAGAAGAGCTCATCTTTGCTTGAATGCCT
This sequence comes from Tupiocoris notatus, assembly GCA_037159825.1. Taxonomy (NCBI): domain Eukaryota; kingdom Metazoa; phylum Arthropoda; class Insecta; order Hemiptera; family Miridae; genus Tupiocoris; species Tupiocoris notatus. The sequence goes on along the minus strand of JASJUZ010000216.1, from coordinate 174,711 downwards.
TTATCTGATTAGCCATTGTAACCGCGCAGCTTCTCCAATCGGATTGTAGTAAGCTCTTCAATTTCAGCACAGTTGACTAAATTTGATTCACCTTCATTGCGTTTTCAGGTATTCTGATTGTTCTCCATGATGAGAGCAATTGGAGGGTTTTAGCTGAGTTCAATCGTGACACTGATATTCATAAAAAAATCGGCGCGATGTTTTACGTTAAAAAAAAAAAAAAAAAAAAAAAAAAAAAACACTCGAGAACCAAGAAAGCTATTGACCCCACGATTGTCTCATTCGATTCAGCGTCCAAAAATCTATAGAAATTGATATCAAATACACATTTTTCTGAAAAACCTTGGAAAATATGAATTTTCTCCCCCTCAAAACCCCCCAAAAATACCCTTAAAATTGAGCTAGCAGTGTCGTTCAAGAAATGGGCCGTCGTAGGATCGAGATTGATTTTTGATGAACATTTCAAGAATGTAGCTATTGTAGTTGGCCAGAAAAGTGTTGACTGCGTACGGCAGACGGCGTTCGGCGGACTGACAGAATTTTTTTTATCGAATATTCGAATTCTACATGCCTTGAAACGTAAAGCATCAAATTTTGATGGGGGTCAGATCTTTTTTTTTTCTTGGGCCATTACAATGGTTTATTATTGAATAATAAACCAAAAATTCGTCCGTACGCCGTCAACATTTTTCTGACAAAACTATATAAGATAGATTCTCAAAATGTTTACCGATAATCAATCTTGGTCTGGCATTGGCTCTATTCGTTAACAAAATCGTTATATCAATTTTATGGGTATTTTGGGGGAACTTTATGGGGGAGAAAATTCGTATTTTCCATCGTTTTTCAAAAAACGGTGTATTTGGTATCAATTTCTATAGGTTTTTGAACGCCGAATCGAATGAGACCGTTGCGGGGTCGATAGCTCTATTGGTTCTCGAGTTACCACAGCTTTTGAGTTGAATTAGGGAGCTTTTCATTTGGCCTGAGGGTATAACTCGAGAGATCTTGGAGCTGCAAAAATCGTTCTATACTCGTTGGAATGCTTGTCGAACTCTCTCTTCAACTCTACCTTTAGGCAAAAAAAAAAAAGAAAAAAAAATCAGATTATAATTAGGAAATTAAGAAAAATAAAAATGATTAAAATTACAATAGTTGCTACGGAATTTTCCCCTATAGTTACCAATCTGTTTTAGGTGGGAACACTCAAAATATGTTCTAAATAATGGAAATGGATAATCTCCTTGAATCATGCTGTCTATTTCTTATAAAAATCGTGAATCGCCTGCTACTGGAATGCTGAACGTTAAGAACGGCTTTGCGAGGTGTAATTGAGTGTTCAAAATATTATTACAATTAATAGTCACGTTCAGTTTTTAGCCTCCAAGAGAAAAACTCACGCGATCCGTACTTGCTGTAACTCCCATTTGTTTCTGATTTCTCATAATTGAAATTCGGTTCTACGCTTCACACAAACCTTTATCAAACTACCTCTGCCTTGTCAAAAAATCGATGACGGGAGACATTTTTCGAAGGAAAGACGCACTCGTCAATAAAAGCGGGGGCGTTTGATTCTTGAACGTGACAAATTTCCGTCGTATCCTGGGGGAGCGAGAGGAAGAGCTCCAGTTATGAATAATGTTGCGGAACCGCCTCTAAAGCACCCTCATTCAAATAAACCGCATCTCTGCCGAGCCTAATGCATGTTTGTCCAAGAAGACGTGACGAATCTGCACGTAATAGTATTGCGCTGCGGATGATTTGCATTGGAGGAACGCACGGCATGCGTAGGAAGCAAAGGTACGGAAATCCGTTTATTGTATTACCACGTTCATGGAATAAATGGAAGAGAGATTATTTCGATGGAACTTTTCACAGGCCCGTTCCAAAAATATTTCTGAAAGGATTCGACCTCAATATCTAACGGCTTAGGGAGAATATCAGTAAAAATTCTATTTTGGGGACGACAGAATACTTTCGTTTACCATGTAAACCTGTAAAGGAGTAGGGAAAAATACAAAAATAAGTGAGGAAAATAATCAGTTTGCTTTTTATTTATTTTTTATTTATTTATTTATTTATTTTTTTTTTTTGAAGTTTATCCGGAGTATCTCGTAACGGATGGCCGATTTTTCACAACCAATGTCGAAGTTTCCATTTGCTCAATTTGCATGAAGCGAATGAGTCGTATGTAAATACGGCTTAAGAGTGCTAGAAACCAGAGTGGCAACGCGTTTTTATAATTCCCAGTAGCTCTCAAATGATTCTATTGCATAATAATGAGCACCAAAAGGCAATTAATTTGCATCATTGCGTTTCGACATTTTCGGTAACATTTTCAATAATCAGGACTCGTAACACAATACTACAATTTATAATAATTGACGTCATAAGTACCTTTGGTTTCTCGAGTTTTCTTGAATATTTCCCAGAGGATGCAAGTATAGGCGATAACGATGACGATGAGCGGCAGGAAATACATTGCGAAAAGGCAGAGCAAATTGTACGCTATCTCGTGCGAAGGCGTCGCAAACGATCCGAACGACACGCATTGGTAGAAATCCGGCTGTTCGGGATGTTGAGCGACGTGGAAAACTACGCTCTGCAACAGACAGAAAGAATACGTCAGAATATATCACACGTTGGTACGATGTCGAGTTAATAACGACAGGCTTTGGATAAAGTATCAAAAACCTATTAAAATCATTTCCGCTCATCATTTCAGCTGAACTTATTAACTATTCGATGACAACGAAGAAGACTCAAGTTACAGGGCGTGGAATGGACTAGCTGTTTTGAATGTTAATATAATTTTGGTTCACAAAGGGAAACTTCGAAGCAGAAATGTCGAGCAGTGCAAATAATGCGGAAGTACAGTGTGTTATTTCTAATAATAAAGATCAGGCGGGATTCGACCTTCACCTTCGACCTTCAACTTCACCTTTGAACTTCACCTTCGACCTTCGACCTTCACCTTCAACCTTCAACCTTCAACCTTCACCTTCACCTTCACCTTCACCTTCACCTTCACCTTCACCTTCACCTTCGACCTTCACCTTCAACCTTCACCGTCACCTTCGACCTTCACCTCCGACCTTCAACTCCAACCTTCACCTTCACCTTCGACCTTCACCTTCAACCTCCACCTTCGACCTTCACCCTTGACCTTAACCTTCGACCTTCACCTTCAAATTTCATTTTTGCGACCTTGAATGAAGACTGACCTTTTCATTAATTTCAATTTGATTGCGTTCCTATGAAACCTATTGATATTTGGGTGCTTTCGTTCCTATTATCTGTCAGAATCAATCAATCACCGCGTAAATGATCTACTTCATTAGATGCATCATGCCCCTGATGATTTTTCTGTTGCAATGCTCAGCAGTGCATAAAATATCTCGCACATGCCAACCTTGCTTTTGACGCAACAAAGAAAAATTGTCAATAGTGGATCGTTGAAAATCACTTCAAGGCTTGACGAGGCAAGTCGTGAGCTGAAGTATATTTGAATAGGACGGAATAGCGTTGCAAAACATCGGAATATATGCACCGTACAATAAGGAGGGTATGTGCATAGGTATGTAGGTATTTGCCTACGAAGAGAGACTACGTGAAATCGGAAGCACGTATTCTCGAGAGAGCTTCCGTCAACAGGGTGGTAGAGTTCTATTTCTTTAGTAATATGGAAGGGTCTGACACTGCTCCAAAATTTACATTCGCCAACGGCAATGAAAGAGCCATACGCCGAGACGTCCATAATAAAATCGAGCCCCAGCAGCCTACACAGGACGACAGAATTTCCGCATCCTGGGAAAACGTTCGTCGCTGCTACAGTCCGAAATTATAAGACCATTCGGTCTGTAGTGTTTACTAAGCTGAACCTATTCCATTATTCAAACTGCCGCTGCGGCGTCACTGCCGCACTATTATTCTTCACCGGGACTTCGACTACAATTATTAACAATAACAGGATAGACACTTGAGGGTTTTGAAAGTATATATCTGTCTTCATATCCTCCCCAACTTGAAAAGGCGCTGGAATATATTTTTGTTTATTATTGGTTATAAACCAGCGTAATCGCCCAAGAAAAAAATTTCCAACTCCCAAAATTTGATGTTTTAAATTTGAAAATTGGATGTTTACGTTTCAAGGCGTGTAAAATCCAAATATCCAATTAAAAAAATTCTGTCCATACGCCATCAACACTTTTCTGACTTAACTATAAAAGATAAATTCTTGAACTTTTCACCAGAAATCAATCTTGGTCTGACAATGGCTCAATCCCTTAACCGAATCGCTACCTCAATTTTTAGGTTAGGCTATTGATTTATTATTCAATAATAAACCATTGTAATCGTCCAAGAAAAAAAATTTTATAACCCCCTGAAAATGTGATACTTTACGTTTCAAGGCATGTAGAATCCGAATATCCAATTTTAAAAAAATCTGTTTGTCCGCCGTACGCCGACAACACTTTTCCGGCCAAACTATAATAGCGAAATTCTTGAAATTTTCACCAAAAATCAATCTCGGTCCTACGACGGCCCAATTCTTAAAACTAGCTCAATTTTAAGGGTATTTTGGGGGTTTTGAGGGGGAGAAAATTAATATTTTCCAGGGTTTTTCAGAAACATGTGTATTTGCTATCAAATTATATAGATTTTGGACGCTGAATCGAATGAGACCATCGTGGGATCGATAGCTCTATTGGTTCTCGAGTCATCGCAGCTTTTGAAATTTGACATGAGCGTATAACTCGAGAGTAATTGGAGCTATAAAAATCGTTCTATACTCATTGGAATGGTTGTCAAACACTCTCTCCAGCTGTAGGGTAAGACAAAAAATTTGCGCTTTCAATTAGGAAATTAAGAAAAATAAAATTGATTAAAATTACAATAGTTGCTACTACGGAATTTAAAAAAATTCCTGCCAAACTTATGGCTACATTTTTGAAATTTTCATCAAAAATCAATCTCGATCTCACAACGGCCCAATTCTTGAACCAACATGCTAGCTATATTCTAAGGGCATTTTTGGGGGGTTTTAATGGGGAGCCAATTCCTATTTTCCAAGGTTTTTCAGAAAAAGGTGTATTCGCGGTATCAATTTCTATGGATTTTTGGACGCTGAATCGAATGAGACCATCGCGGGTTCGATGGCTTTATCGGTTCTCGAGTTATCGTAGCTTCTGTGTCGAATTTAGGAGATTGTCAGAAATTTGGCAATTGGGTATAATTCGAGAGTTGTTGGAGCTATAAAAATCGTTCTATACACATTGGAATGCTCGTTGAACACTCTCATAATCTATACCGTCTGGCGAAAAATTTAGCCTTTAATTAGAAAATTAAGAAAAATAAAAATGATTAAAATTACAATAGTCGCTACGGAGTTTTCCCCTATAGTTAACATCGGTTTTTCGGCCGGAACGTTCTCAAATGTTCGGAATAATTACTAACACAAATGGATAGTCTTCTTAAATCATCATTGATGTGAAGGAACAACAAACCGTTGTACAATCATTTGCTGCGTTCTAAACAATCTTCATTAGTTATGAAAAATGAGGAAATTTTAGTTTAGTTTCGTTTGATTAGGAGATTCAAGGTGGAGAATCAAGGCGGAGAATCGAAGCGGAACCACGTCACAGTGGTCAATTTCACGTGACTTCACGACCCAATCGTGAGCAGGCATAATATATAAATCGCTCCTCTAATAACCCATACTACTGGACTGCCCCAGAATTTTCACCTCTTAGCTGAGAAACTATAGGTTACCATATAACATTAGTTACTATTGTTCCTCACCTCGACGCATTGTCGGAATGAAAATCGGAGTGCGATTTAAATCTATGGTCAAAATAAATATATCGACCTCCTCGAGCTCCCCATTTACGGGAAACATTTTCCATCCAATGACCAGGATCGAAGGGAAGGCATTAGAGGACAAATATCATCGAATTTATTCAACTTTTATTACAGAAATATTTAAATTCTCGTTAGAAGCACGCTATTTAGCCGAAGCAGCTCTTCACGAACGGCAATCCAAATACCGGCGTTTTCGTAGCGTGAATAAACTCCTCGTCGAAGCTGCAGTTTCGAAGTTGAAACTATGTGAACTTCAAGTTCGTAAGTGGTCTTGGCGAGACTCCATGGGACTGCATAAACACTCACTGCTCTATCCTGTTTAATAACAGACCGGAAAGTTGTTCGCAACCGCGTCGAACATTCGGGTGCGACATTTAAATGAGCGAAAACGTTACAGGAATTGCCTCACGAACGAGGGAAAACCTTATCGACGTAATAGCTGTACGCAATTGAAATTGCTTCGCTTTGCTATGAAGTACAATTGCTGTTTCATCTAACGTATACGTCTGCAAATCGAACAAAACGCTTTAATTTTCTAGCAATTCCTCATTCAATTTGAGCTTCGATTTCACTCTCAGACTTTCAAGTGTGAAAGCTAAAACCTTCGCCGCTGGGGTACTTTAAATGATCATCAACTCATGTAATTTACGCAGTCATAATTCTTCCAATCTTGAGTCTAAACTCTTTCAGTCCTGAGTCTGGCGTGTTTCAATCTCGGGTCTTCCAGTCTTGAATCTTTCAGTATTCAATCTTGAGTCTAGCGTATTTGAGTCTTAAATCATTCTATCTTGAGTCTTTCAATCTTAAGTTTTGTGTCTTCCAGTCATAAATCATTCAGTCTTGAGTCTTTCAGTCATGAATCTTTCCAGTCTTGAGTCTTTCAGCCTTAACTCTTTCTGTCTTCAGTCTTGAGTTTTTCAGTCTAGAGTCTTTCAGTCTTGAATCTTTCAGTCTAGAGTCTTTCAGTCGTAAATCTTTCAGCCATAACTCTTTCAGTCTTGAGTCTTTCAGTCTTGACTCTTTCAGTCATGAGTCTTTCAGTCTAGAGTCTTTCAGTCATGAGTCTTTCAGTCTAGAGTCTTTCAGTCATGAATCTTTCAGTCTAGAGTCTTTCAGTCTTGAATCTTTCAGCCTTAACTCTTTCAGTCTTGAGTCTTTCAGTCTTGAGCCTTTCAGTCTTGACTCTTTCAGTCATGAGTCTTTCAGTCGCCAGTCTTTCAGTTTCAAGTCCGTAATTTCTTGACTATTCCAGTCTTAAGGCTTTCAGTTTTGAGTTTTCTAATCTTAATACTTGTGTTTTTAAGGCTCGAGCCTTTCAGTCTTGAGTCTTTCAGCCTTAACTCTTTCTGTCTTGAGTTTTGTGTTTTTCAATCTCAAGTCTTTCAGTCTTGAATTTTTCAGTCATGAATCTTTCAGTCTTGAGTCTTGTGTCCAGTCGTAAATCTTTCAGCCTTAACTCTTGTGTCTTTCAGTCTTATTGGGTCTTACAGTCTTGAATCTTTTAGTCGTGAGTCTTTTAGTTTCAAGTCCGTCATTTTTTACTCTTTCAGTCATGAGTTTTTCAGTCTCACGTAATTATGCCTATAAATAGAGCTGATTCGAAAAAAATTATTTTAACGTTTTTCATTGTTTTCCGCTGGACATTTGCAAAATTTTATGTCGAAGTGTGATATTTTGGAGAGTAATATTTACAGTTTTTAAAATTCGGTTATCCAGTACGGCGACATAAGCGCCAATTATAATTTCCAATCGAAATAATTATTGGCCCTAAGAGCATAGTTTCATCACAAATATTACTCGTCAGAAATAGTTTTTCTTCCCAATTCCAATATTGGAGGCCACTGCGCACTCGAAAAGTCAAAGCCTTTTACTGAAAAGGAATGAGTAGCTCAGGACAATTACACGATGATGGAAAATACCCCTTAGCTTTTTGAAGTTACTTCAATGCAGATTAAGTTTTCACTGAATATAAAGCGGGTTCCTTTAGAAACGCACCTCTTCAAAGGCTGCCGCAGCTTGCCAAACGAAAGAGGGTCAACTTACGATGCAAGTTTATTGGAATATTATTTAAATAATTATCAATAAAGTAATTTTTAATACAGTTTATAATTTAATTATCACACCTCACGTTCTTATACATTGTGGAATACCATTGGTACAAAAATAAAATTATATTTTCGAATTGGTTTTCGCGAGCAGCACCAATATAGAATCCAATGATGTCTCGCCTACTTAGTCGTCGCTCTAGTATCGACAGATGATCGGATTGGTCGGAATTGGATGTGCAAGTAACAACTGATAGCTGAACTGACAGTGGATTGGATTGCTTGACAAGCAGTTGGCAACCCTCCCTAATTATAGTACCTAAAATTACGTCCTAGCCCGAGCCGGGAACATCCAATAACACTCAAAGCGCAGATTCCACCGAAACCTTTATCAAATAGTGCCGTCTGTTGATATTAGTTGCACTCAGTGAAATTTTCGGTGACATGTTGTATTATTAAACGTTCAATCACAATATATATTTACATGATAACATTTTTGGTTTATTATTCAATACCCAATGAACCATTGTAATCGCCAGGAAAAAAAAATTCTAACCCCCCTCAAAATTTGATGTTTACGTTTCAAGGCATGTAGAATCCAAATATCCAATAAAAAAAAAACTGCTGTAAATGATTGTACAGTGGTTCATTATTCCTTCACTTCAATAATAATTTCAGAATACTATCCATTTATGATAGTAATTATGATAGCCACAGAAGTATTTGATGTGTGATGCTTTTGTCGTCAGTGATCAATTTACGCGGTTTAGTGCAGATCTTGCTGCTTTTGGTTTATTATTCAATAATAAACCATTGTAATCGCCCAAGAAAAAAAATTTCTAACCCCCCTCAAAATGTGATGTTTTACGTTTCAAGGCATGTAGAATCCGAATATCCAATTAAAAAAAAATCTGTTTGTCCGCCGTACGCCGACAACACTTTTCCGGCCAAACTATAATAGCTAAATTCTTGAAATTTTCACCAAAAATCAATCTCGGTCCTACGACGGCCCAATTCTTAAACCAACTTGCTAGCTCAATTTTAAAGGTATTTTTGGGGAGTTTTGAGGAGAAAAAATTCATATTTTCCAGGGTTTTTCAGGAAAATGTGTATTTGGTATCAAATTATATAGATTTTTGGACGCTGAATCAAATGAGACCATTGCGGGGTCGATAGATTTATTGGTTCTCGAGTTATGGCAGTTTTTGTGTCGAATTTGGGAGATTTTCAGAAATTTGACACGAGGGTATAACTCGAGAGTTCTTGGAGCTATTAAAATCGTTATATAGTCATAATGCTCGTCGAACACTCTCATCTAATAGACAGCCAGGCGAAAAATTTAGCTTTTAATTAGAAAATTAAGAAAAATAAAAATGATTAAAATTAGAATAGTTGCTACGTTCACAAATGTTCGGAATAATTAAAATCACAAATGGACAGTCTTCTTAAATCATTATTGAAGCGAAGGAATAATAAACCACTGTACAATCATTTGCAGCGTTTTTATAACTTTTTTATTTCAGATATTATAAAAAAATTTCGATTGCTTATTTTTTATTCTAATTCACAATCTTAAAAATGGCGACTAATGATAATCGATATGGAAAAGGCGAGGCGTATTTAACGCAAAAATATTTTCCCCCGACGTTGCAATCCCGTTAGGAACTTTTAAGGATTCAAATATCTGAGTAATTTGTATTTTACTCGCTCGCTTTCGCTACATAAATACCTCACAGAGTGGCTCAGCGTTGAAATTCCACTCGTTAAGGTGTATGGGAGCTTAGGGAGGAGATTTTTATCCCCGGAGAATGATAAACCCGACGTAAGACCCTTCTCTTCAGTCGATCTCCTCCTTCGCGGTTTCCGCTTCGTTATAATTATCAAAATGCCTTAATTAATTCAGAAATTCCCAATCTCCTCCGCCACCTGAGGTATTTCGATCTGAATAATTGCGGTTTTCCGTCGACACAGGTAGCTGAATTATAGTGAGCGCCTGGTCGAATTAATCATCGTCTGGGACAGCAATGGTATTTTGTCGCAGAGATTCTCGCTTGAACTAAATCGCGAAAAAATTACCCTCAAGCAAGATAAAATTTCCTCTTTCTCAGAATGAAATTTTTTTCGTCGGACGAAAAAGCGAATATGCGAGGGAAATTTGTCATGCGATTGGATCTATACGTGCGTCTATGAGCGTTCAGTTTTAATAAAGAGCGGCGTCGAATCGCTTAGAGAACGATTCTACCGCGAAATTAATTTTGAAACATCGCGTGCTTCGACTATCTCGAATACGACTTCGCCTCTCCAATGAGCAAACGAGGCAGAAAAAAGTCAAAACGACCTTGCGAGGTAATAAAATCGTTCTATGGCCAATACTGCGCGTTTTTTCCTTCTTCCTTTTCCCGTCATCTTGTCTGATGCGTATATTCATTCAACAATGGAAGCGAAAGTGAGACCCGACTTTGAAACTTTTCCTCTCCGACGCTTCGTCGACAAACAAGGTTGATTTATCGTCTAATGTCGTTCGACTCGATATTATATCATAAGGGTGAAAATAAACTTTGGATCAATATCCCGCGTACCGGTTTTGCCGAAAAGTCGAGAAACAGTAGCAGGGAACAGGCGTAAAAGTTATAAATCATCGATAAAAATAAACTCGAGAGATGGATTTTGAAACGGCAGCAATAAAAGGCGGCTCGACCGAATAAAGAACGGTGCCAATTTCCTTTTTTGAGTAGAAACCTCGCTGTAACAGGCGGTCAATTAATTTCGATCACCGACGTCCTGTTTGCTGAGCCAGTCGAATTGAATATTATATTCCAGGAAATATTCGCATTTCGTGTTCGAAGAAAATTGTAAAATATCATTCAACGGGGAATACAGCATTTTGGTGTATTATTCAATAATAAACCACTGTAATCGCCCAAGAAATTTTTTTTTCTAACCCTCCTTTAAAATGTAATGTTTCACGTTTCAAGGCATCTAGAATCCGAATATAAAAAAAAGAGATCTGTCTGTCCGCCGTCGACACTTTTCTGGCGAAACTACAAAAGAAAAATTCTTGAAATTTTCACCAAAATCAATCTTGGTCTGGCAATGTCTCAATTTTTTTTTTTTTTTTTTTTTTTTTTTGTGAGCGATTACAAAGGTTTATTAGGTATTGAATAACAGTCCTTATTAGATACTGTTGTGTCGCACATAATACACATAAAACAATATTAGAGAGGCCGTGGATACCTTGTAATGTTACTACGATGCTCTGATGATGCCCGAATGGGCGAAAGTGCTTGGCAAGCTGATAATAAAAAACAGGAGAACAAGACGTCATGTTTTGCTCCCCCTCAATCTCAACAACGAAGAATATTAGAGAGTTTTAGTGCTCTTTTAAAAAGACGTGGGGGATTTTGGTTAGCTTGTAGAATCAAAGGTTACCACAATCCACCATCCACTAGGTGGTGCATTAAGAACTCAACGATTCAACGAAATAACCAAAAATCCCAATTTTACATACGCTAAAAAAACGAAACTCTCAATTGAGACGATTTTGGAACGACGGATTCATTCCTTTATTACAAAGGAAGAATAACGTAAAAATAAATGCCGAGTTCTGTTTATTATTTCCAGTCGGCGGGATATGGTGGAAATTGAGGGAAGAAACTGCTTGATTAAGGAAGGAAATTCGCTTTGAAAGAAAAAGAGCTCGAGGTGGCCAAGGACTTCCAAGGAATAGACGGGATGCTGGGGAAATTAACGCTTCCCCTTCAAGTCAGGTTATTGCGTTTCTTTGCAAATCGCTCGACAAGTTGGGTCGCGGTATTATCGTAATGCCGTTGTGAATAATTTCAAACAAGCAATAGAAGCATTGTTCTCTGGAGCGGGCAAATAATGAATAGAATTATTATTAAAAATTCGAACGGAATAAAATTAATTGAAATACGACTCAAGTAAAGTAAATTCATATGGAATGTTATAGAAGATGAAATTGAACCAAGGCGAACCTAATATTTTTACCTTGGCGTTCAATTAAACGTAGACAACGTTATACTCGGTAATGTTAAATTCGAATTATCGCGATACTCGAATTCGGAATTGGAAAAAAAAAATTCACGAGTACTATACTCGAAACACTTACCGACAAGTGTCGGCCTAAGGTCAAGAGCTGATTTAAAGAATCGCCAAATCTCATTGAAAATCCAATATAATTGGATGACATTTTTAGAAAACGGAACCGTTTTAGAGAACAGTGAATGTGCAAAATTTGCCGTTATCTAAATTAGTTAAGCCGTTGCATAAGACAGATTGAGATTTTGTGCTCAGGACCTTCGGACTCAATCTATGGCACTCTTGCTTGGTTCATAGATCAACCGGTTGCAAAGAAACGATTTTGTACGGCTGAAAAAAAATTTTTCCATCGGCAGATACAATTTTAAGAATCTGATCGTTATGATTCAATCGCCTGACAAAATAGCTCTCATCAAGTTTATTCGTGACCCTCTCGTGTGCAATTTTGTTGTAGAAATAATCGCATTGTCCAGTAATATAATATAAGGGAATAAAATTATACTCGTAAAAAAAACTAAGGTGACCAGTGGTGTGTATAGACCACACAGTACTTCCACTTGACTCGACAAACGAACATGTACAATATCATTTTTAAAAGAACGCTGCAAATGATTGTGTAGTGGTTTATTATACATTTGCTTTAATAGTGGTTTAAGAAGACCATCCATTTGCGATACTAACTTGTGAACGTTTCCACATAAGATTGATAAGGGAAAATTACCTAGCAGCTATTGTAATTTTAATCATTTTTATTTTTCTTAGTTTTCAAATCATAAAAGCTTAATTTTTCGCCAGACGATACAGTTGAAGAGTGTTTGACGAGCATTCCAACGAGTGAAGAACGATTCTCGAATCATGCCAAAGTTGTGAAAATCTCCAAGTTTTACACGAACGCTGAGAAAACTCAAAACAATAAAGCTATCGATCCAGCGCCATAATTTAAAGGAATAAATTGATTTAAAAAAATACCTTTTTCTAAAAAAAAAAAATAATAAAAATTGGAAAACACAAGTTTTTACTAATATCATTTGCAGCATTTTTTCAATTAAAAATATTATGACATTTTTTGAAAAAAAAAAAAAAACTATTTTCTTCTTCCTCTTCTTCTTCTCCTTATTATTATTATTATTATTATTACTATATTACAGATTATTTCGCTTTGCTATTAAGTATGGTTATTAATTTACTACTAAAACATCTAAATACTAGCAGGGCTCCCAGGTAAAGCAATTCTATTCAGAGGGTTAGAATTGGGATGTTACTGAAGTTAGATTATACTCGTGATAATCGAAAAAGAGGTCAGAAAAAAAAACCTATCTAAACTCGGAACTAGCAAATAGGAACCTAAGATGAAAAGGGGGAAATAACTTTCCCGCGAAAACATCCGAGTGTTCAATTTGTTAAAGAAACTGCAGATCTCGTTAACTTGAACGAACGTATGATATTAATTGAACCCAATTGCTGTCGGTTCTAAACCGAGTGTTTGTTTCTTCGTTAAGCTACCTATGCAAACTAATTTCGAAAATGTTCATCTGCGCAATAATTACGAACTCTTCTCGCATTTACGCGAGTTTGCCAAACAAGCACGAAACATGAGTTTTCGGCATCCTAATTCAGACCCGCATTGGCTGAGGACCGGTTTATTTCTCGTAGAGAAGAAAGCAAATTCTTTTACGAGGAGTTTACGTTGGAGCGATCTCGCGAGGAAAAGTTCTTCCAAGGGGCGAAAGTTTTCTGAAGAACGAAATACCATAATGTTACTGCCAAGTGTTTCCAACTATTTGGGAAAACGGAAGCATTTGAGCGACAAGGAAATTTCCCGAAAAGATCTTCGATCAAACGATTTTTTTGGAACCTTTCGTTTTGCAAATTAAAAAATGCCACTGTCGTACGGTGAACTTGGAATTCGAAGAAGAGCAGAAACGTAGCGATTGAAAAACGTAAAATATAAAACGGTTCAAGCACAGATAGAAAATTTCGACGTTACTACATAACGGTCGAGAATTCCTCCACTGAGATCATTGAAATACCTTCCCGACCTATTCACAACGTCGTTTTTCACTGCCCTTGTAGAAACCACGTCAAATATCAGAGGAACTTCACATACGTCCCGAGGTAGAATTTTCAGCCTATTTGATGAGGAATTCCAGAATCAATACGACGATTCGATGTATGATTCTCGTTGGATTTCAAAAACCGTCTGTCAATTTTCGTGACCGATTGCTCAGATATAGCAGATATTTAAACAGAATATAGCGTAACGTTCGGGCCAAAAGAGGAAAAGAGACATGGTACTCTAAGGAAAAATGTTTCAACTACAGTGAACTCAAAGGTAGGTACATGAATTTCAATAACCAAATGCCCCTTCATAACTGGTTTTGATGGTTTTTCGATTATTATGCGAGTTCATGGTCAAATTTCAACACAGCGCACTGCTTGAGAAAACAACTTGGAATGGATATATTTGACAATGTGGATAAATTTGACCGAGCATGGTTTTCCATAGAACGTCTCTTTCTTTGCCACGAATTTAAGTATACAGAATCCATTTCTTATATTTAATTAATTTATCTATCATTAAATGTATGATTACTTATTTATCATCATTAATTAATTTATCATAATTTATCCATATTAATTTGTTATAATTTACATATAATTTAATCTATCAATAATTTACTCTATATTTTCTTAATTTCTTTAACTCTTTTTCTTAATTTATTTATCACGATTTATCCATGATAATTTGTTATAATTTACGTATATTTTAATTTATTAATGATTTACTCTATATTTTCTTATTTTCTTCATCCATTATCCATTATCCATTATCCATTATCCATTATCCATTATCCATTATCCATTATCCATTATCCATTATCCATTATCCATTATCCATTATCCGTTATCCGTTATCCGTTATCCGTTATCCGTTATCCGTTATCCGTTATCCGTTATCCGTTATCCGTTATCCGTTATCCGTTATCCATTATCCATTATCCATTATCCATTATCCATTATCCATTATCCATTATCCATTATCCATTATCCATTATCCATTATCCATTATCCATTATCCATTATCCATTATCCATTATCCATTATCCATTATCCATTATCCATTATCCATTATCCATTATCCATTATCCATTATCCATTATCCATTATCCATTATCCATTATCCATTATCCATTATCCATTATCCATTATCCATTATCCATTATCCATTATCCATTATCCATTATCCATTATCCATTATCCATTATCCATTATCCATTATCCATTATCCATTATCCATTATCCATTATCCATTATCCATTATCCATTATCCATTATCCATTATCCATTATCTATTATCTATTATCTATTATCTATTATCTATTATCTATTATCTATTATCTATTATCTATTATCTATTATCTATTATCTATTATCTATTATCTATTATCTATTATCTATTATAAATATTATAAAATATTATTTTCATTGCTTATAATGTACACTGCCACTGTTTCGTAATATTTATCATCTGTCCCTTTATTCGAGACTGTTTATTTATTTTATTTACCATCCTCTAATCTAGTGCTGAATTGCAATGATGTTTTGCTACGAGGTGGGAATAATATTCGCGGGTTGCATCTGGTGGGCGTCTAGAACGGAGGCGTATAGTTTGCGCGTGGACGTTATAAATCAACCTACCCTGGGAAGATTTATTTGTCGCGGAGCTCGTTCATCGTTACCTTTATATTTTAGTGGAATTGTTGACAGCGACCTTCCCAGTCGTAGGACGGTGTCATAAAAGCCGTAGGCAAGTACGGAATTCTCGTCGACCCTAGTCTTTATTTTTTCTGCAAAGCAAGAAGCTTCCACGGAATTTGTATTTATTTGTAAAGGGCTCTTTGTTCAATTTGGATAACGCTTCGTTCAAAGTAAGAAAAACTTTCGCAAACATTCTACTCGTCAGTTTGTCGTCGAACTACAACTCGAGAAACCATTCGAACATATAAAATCGTAAATTTGGATATAGTAACAAGTGCACTTCTTGACTTCAAAATGTATGATCCGGAAGATATCAATGAGTCATGGCAGTACAAAGTGGCTCATGCACAGGCCTCATTGGAGGAATGGATTGGTCGTATACGATCGTTCTTTCCCTTTTTCAAAATTCATTCGTGTCAGTCGGAAAATGTGATGGAAATATTCAATACCGAATAAACCATTGTAATTGCCCAAGAAAATTTTTTTCTGACCCCTTCAAAATGTGATTTTTTGCGTTTCAAGGCATGTAGAATCCGAATATACAACAAAAAGAAATCCGTCCATGTGAGATTTAAGATTTCTGTTTTTTTGAATAATAGCAATTAATACTGCAGTTAGGGCTTAGGTTCCGATTCATTAAACGTGGTTCTCCCAGAACTGAAAACTGTATTCTTCTTCTTGCACAGGTTACAACTTAGTTTTCATGTCATTAATAGCGTGACTCTGGTAGACATGACAGTCCGCACTTCCGACGAAACTATAAAACCTAACTTCAATTTAAGGGAATTTGTGGGGGATTTTGAAGGGAAGAAAATTTGTATTTTCCAACATTTTTCAGAAAAATGTGTATTTGGTACCGGTTTCTATAGATTTTTGGACGCCGAATCGAATGAGGCCGTTGCTCGGTCGATAGCTTTTTTGATTCTCGAGTTACCACAGCTTTTGAGTTGAATTTTGGCAGAAGTTTGGCACAAGGGTATCACTCGAGGATTCTAGGAGCTATAAAAATCGATCTATACTCGTAATTTGGAAATTAAAAAAATTAAAATGATTGAAATGATCATAGTTGCTACGGAATTTCCCCCTATTTATAGTTACCATCTGTTTTTCGGTGAGAACGTTCACAAATATTCGGAATAATTACTGCCACAATTGGACAATCTTCTTAAATGATTATTGAAGCAAAGCAATACAATCATTTTCCGAGTTTTAATTGGAAAATCATCAGAATTTTTATTTTATTTTAGAGTACTATACTCAGAAACACAAGAACAAGTGTATGTAATTTTTTCTGTTGTAAAAAGAGAGAAATATCGTAATAAACTCCGTGGGAAAGAACGAAACTCAACGCAAAAACATTTTCCCCCTCACTTTCCCTCCCCGTTTTTACGTTGGCGGTTTTCTCTCACAAACGGGATAGAACGTCCGTGCATGGCCAGATGAGAATGTTTTCCTAGGAATGGAGCGGAGTGTCATTACTTAATTCAAGGAGAAAAAAAGCAATTTTTGCACATTCGCTCGGAGAATATTTCCTGACAATTTAATTTAGTATCGTTCGTTTTACGCGGAGATATGACAATTTTGTCACTTTTCGACAGATACTCGTTATGAAAGTGTTTCTGAGTATTTATAGTACCTATGATAATTTCTTCTAAATTTGCCTCCTTTCCGGATTCGATTTTTTAGACGAACGCAATTTATATTAACTTGGAAGTAAAAACACCCTTGCATGGGAAAGGCCCAATAAAACTTTTATTTGGCGAGGCTCAATGTCACGCTTGGAATTTCAATTTGACCGAGGGATAATTTAAGCGATTCCATCCTTTTTTGAACTCCTTCGTCTTTCCTTCGGCGTGATCAATCGCTCCTCGGTCTGAAATTTTCAGTTTGAATCAGTCTTCTGCGAATCGCTTCCTGAATCATTTGGCAATTTTTATGTCGTGTGCTATATCGTCCTCTGTGACGATTAATTGTTGAAGGAATTCTATCTTTTGCAGCGATTTTCCAAGGGAAAGAACGTGCATGGCCAGCTGTGTTTCCTTTACGTTTCATCCCTTGGTAAATATTCCCCTCCATTTTCCCCTTCCTCAGCGATTTCCACAAGGAAAACAAAAACTTTTTTCCACCACACTTTCCCTCCCCATCTGTTTTCTTTGAGGTTTCCTCTCACGATCCCGCGCTACGCTACTTTCCTAGAAGAAATATATTTTCCAATGGATGGCCCGCTTTTGGACTCAAGACTGATTTACGGATGAAAGAGATCTGAGATTTTGAGGAAGAAATGGAAATAAACGTATATTTAGAGATACTGCTTTGAAAACACTATAGTAAACATTATATACAAAAATAATAATCTTAGTTTTGAAGCCCAAAAACGAAAAAAAAAAACTTTATTATAAACCACACTTCTCTCCACTTCTTCTCCACACCACTTCTTTCCTCTGCACACTCACTTCCACTGCACTTCTTTCCAGGGTCCTCCTCAACGTTCCGGCCTACTCTTCTCGACACCCCCCGCTCTTCCATGTCCCATTCGCAGCCACCAACTACCTCAGCCATCGCCCCCTTTATCGCCTTCCTCGCCATGCCAACCAACTTTTGGACTCGTGCCCTCAGGTCGACCAGTTCTGCGGCAGCATCACGGCCATCAAGTCGGCTACGCTCCGAATAGCCTGAACAACTTCAATCCGTGACCACAGACTATTTTTTTCCACTTTTTATTTTACTTTATTTTTTTTTTTTTTTTGCAAGCTAGCATTGTATTATTCATTATTATGTTAAATTCTTTGTTTTTTTTTATTACGATCACCGGCCAGATTCTACGTTAACTTTGTAAATTGAGCACCTAAATTGCTCGTACCAAATAAATAAATTAATTAATTAAATAAGAGGATCCGCTTTTGTCTGCCTTTGACCATTTACCGAACCGAACAACTAGAAGACATATTCCAACATTTGAGGAGAAATTCGGAAACGATTGTTTATTCGTGGTAAAACTTGCAAGGAGCGGACGAAGCAAACGATGAAAAACGGGGTGCGAGACACAACTCCCAAATTTTACTCCGAAAAATTATGAATCAGCTTCTGCCGTCTTATATCTTGGAAAACAGTGCAAAAAACTATGCGGAACTGGCTCGTAGATGCACCGAAAGACGATTAAAAAAAATCCAATGTCCATATCGGCAAAAAATGGTGGATTTAAAAACATGTCGGTATTTAAACCCACCGAATTGGCTACGATTCGACTGGTGGCGCTTCTTGCATTGATGGTGTTGAAAATCAGCCACTGAGTTAACAGCATAGATGAATAAGCCAAAAAAGAGGAAAGTAAACACAAAACATTCTCATACCCCCCCCCCCCCCCCCCCGACCAACCTGATGTTGTCTTCATCACCTGAAGTGGATATTTACTGCAGTGGTGTCGCCTCAATTAAATCAGCGGTACTCCAGTTAGCGTAACGGGTCAATGTTTGATTTAATTTAACCAATGGTTTATCTTTATTTTATTCTTCGCTGTTGTCTTTATTTTATTTATTTTTTTTTTCTGTTGCTATTGAGTCCAGCTTTGGATCAACATGTTAAATATGCCACAACTGGCCAGAAACATTTATATACTTTGTAAATAGAGCTATTGCTCGTGTTGTGCAAATAAATAAATAAATAAATAACGGCTCAAAAAAATTAAAATATTTAAACTTAATTAAACTTTTTGAGCAGTAAAAAAAGCTTAAAAAATTGAGTGATTACAAACAATGACCAAATAATGATAAACCATTGTTTCTTTAGTTAATACTGAGTTTATGGAAATTCTTCATAGAGGTGGAATAGGATTGATTATTTATTCTCCTGTTATTAGCCATTAAAGGGAATTTACATTCATACTGTACTCAATTTTAATGAACCCTTTCCTGAATCTCTTTCCTTGATTCTAGAAGGCTGAGCATCTCAAGAGTTGAAACGGCAGCTCACGATCTTTGAATGTTTAGTGTTTGAGCAAACTAATTAATAGAGGCGCGACGCAACTCGCAGAAACGACGTAACGTCAAAGGAACGAATAGAGAGAACGTTTCTTGCTGAGGAAGGCTGATGAGTGAATGTCAGACTAGTTGCCGTGCTGCTATCTAGCTCTACATCTCAATATTTGCTATATTGTGAATGTGAACTCGTCAGAACCAAACGAGACGCACTCCTTGTCAAATGTTCATAGATGCGTTTCTAATCCAATTGTATATTGACATGCGATGGCAGAACGTGGTCGGAACAAAGGATAACCGACGAATCGCTGTTAAACACGAGTATTTGATGCGGGATGCTTTTGTCGTCGGTGATCAATCTACGCGGTTTAGTGCAGATGTTGCTGCTTTTTGGTATATTATTCAATAATAAACCATAGTAATCGCCCAAGAAAAAAATTCTAACCGCCCCAAAATTTGATGTTTTACGGTTCGAGGCATGTAGAATCCGAATATCCAATAAAGAAAATTCTAACCGTCCGCCGACAACACTTTTCGGCCAAACTATAATAGCTACATTCTTGAAATTTTCATCAAAAATCAATCTCGGTCTTACGAAGGCCCAATTCTTGAACCACGTTGCTAGCTCCATTTTAAGGGTATTTATTGGAGTTTTGAGGGGAAGAGAATGAATATTTTCCATGGTTTTTCAGAAAAAGGTGTATAAATTTCTATAGATTTTTGGACGCTGAATCGAATGAAACCATTACGGGGTCGACAGCTTTATTGGTTCTCGAGTTATCGCAGCTTTTGTGTAGAATTTGGGCGATTTGCAGAAATTTTGCATGAGGGTATAACTCGAGAGTTCTTGGAGCTATGAAAATCGTTCTATACTCGTTGGAATGCTAGCCCAACACTCTCTTCAACTATAACGTAAGGCGAAAAATGCAGATTGTGTTTCGAAAATTAAGAAAAATAAAAATGATTAAAATTACTATAGTTGCTACGGAGTTTTCCCCTATAGCTACCAATTTGTTTCTCGGATGGATCGTTCAGAAATGTTCGGAATAATTGCTATCAGAAATGGATAGTTTTCTCAGATAATTATTGAAGCGAAGGAATAATAAACCTTTGTACGATCATTTGCAGCGTTTTATAGTTATAGTTACTACGTTTTATAGTTATAGTTATAATCGCTACAAATAATTGTACGGCTGGAATTTATTCTACTTCAAGATATTCCATGAATTATCGGTCCCTCAGGAAATTCGGTGAAATTAAGCAGCGGAATTGACCTTCAAAGTATAACTAGGTCTTTTAGGAGATTCATAGAATTAAATAACGACTTCCGTCAGCTCAAAACCGAGTACAGAAATAACCTATTTTTCATCATCTTCCATTAACATTAACATCGTACAAAACGGCCATTAATCGTTAGCGACGTTTTCCAACAACACCAGAAGAAACAATGGAAAAACTCGTCGGCAAATATCTGTATTGAAATTATTTTGATATGACCAAATTATTTTCATTTCTTACAAAACTATTCAATTTGTTTACGAACGGATCTTATTAAAGGTTTTAATAAATTGTCTTCGTCCTTATTCACTTTCGTAGTAAATTAGAGTTGGAGTTGAGCAATGAAAAAGATTCGACCGAATATTATATTTTTGGAAAATTTTAATTCTACTGAGTAATGGAGCACAAACGCAGAGTATTTTATAGCACATACGGCGAGCTCTTGAAAAAATCAGACTTTCTCTCGCTGGTAGCATGATATTTCCAAACAGTCATGTTGAGGGGAATAACGAGGCGACTTATTTTGAGTATATAAATCAAGTGCAAGCCGGGCTTGACCGTCTATCGTATTTATGATGTCGTAAGAGCCATGATACTCAATTTACTCGATACTCACTTTAAACGGTATAGTGTAAATTAAACTTAACCAATATCAATTATCAACACAGAAAGACCGAAACTTCCTTGAACGGCTGTAAAATCTCGGCGTAAATACAAAAAATTGCGGAGTAATTCGCCCCAGTTTTCTATAAAAATAAATAAATAATTTAAAAAACCCTAATTGAAACAATTTTCGGTCGATTTATATTTTCTCTGTCTTTAATATCGTTAATTATTTAATCGGTTATATCATAATTACCTGCGGTAGGGCGCAGATGAAGGAAAATATCCAAGCGAGTGTGAGCATAACTTTCCCGCGACGTCTCGCGTCGTTGACGCGTAGAGGATGAAGTATCGCGAAATACCGGTCGACCGAGACACACACGAGTACATTGCTGGATAAATAAAGGCCGAACGCCCGCAAAAATAAAAAGAACTTGCAAGCCGCGTTGCCGGCGAGCCATTGCGTCGTAAGACGCCACCCGATTTCCATCGGGATCATTATAAAAGTGACGCACAAATCGGCTATGCTCAAATGAGTGATCATCAGGGAAATTCGACTTTTCCTATGGCGGCCGCGTATCAACGTTATGAAAACAGTCAAATTTCCCACGGCGGCGACGACGAACAGAATTCCGTAGGCGACGACTTCTAAAGAATTATCGCGAAATTTCAATTCCACCGGACATTCGTCGACAGCGCGAGTCCAATTTGACGACGAATTCGGCGCCGACGACGGCCGGCCGTCGAAAATTCGAGCATTGCCATCGGAAACGTTGAATACTTCTTCCATCGTTGAGGGAATTTTCAAAAACCGCTAACCCGCCGACGATGATATATTCGAAAATTCGCAACGTAAAAACGGTGGAAAATTTCCATCGAAATTAAAAAATATAAATTCGATGGTTCACAAGATTCGCCTATTGTTTGACTTTTCGAAATAAATCACGATTATCTCGAACGGTCCTATCCGTACGATCCACGCAACCACTTGTTGACCCGGCGGCAGTCGAACGCGGACTCAACGAAAAGCAACCACCTCCGCCCACATCCGCCTTCTTCAGCTCACTCTACACCCACGAAGCTCATGCTCAGGTACACCACCCTCGGAAAATTCTGAGCATAGGATCATCTCCGAGTCTAGGAATATAATAATCGCTATTGCAACTCGCAGTCCTCGTTCAAATCGTAGGTTATTTGCAAAATGATGAAAAGTTCGGTTAAAAGGAGATGAGGTCGACATTTTATCGTATCAATTTAAAAGAGCTGGCCGATATGTGATCAAATATTAAATACCGTTCTTGCTTTTCGCTTGAAGAACGAAAATCGGCATGAGATCATTTTTATTTTCAAAATTGTTTGTAATAGTGGACGAAAGCGCACGACACAAAAATCGGCAAATTAATTAATATAGAATTCGCTCACCGGTCCTCTTAGTAGATCATTGAAAAATAGCCTCAAACTCAGCATTAACGACGCATACTGTGGTTTATCATGCTTTATGATTAATAGCCGGTTTAAATGTGATGTTTTGCGTTTCAAGGCATGTAGAATCCGAATATCCAATTTAAAAAAATCTGTCGATCGTGGTACGTTCTTAGTCGGATTTTAGTGGAAAATTTCCATCGAAATTAAAAATAAATATTTATTCGATGGTTCAAAATTTTAGTTTTTTTTTCCATTGTGTGGGAAAGAAAGATTAAAAAAGTTATCCCCGGTTCGTCTTTACATAGAGTATTTTATCGAAGCCAGTCAACCTCAGCGAAACATATTATTGGTTTATTATTCAATAACAAACCATTGTGATTGCCCAAGAAATACAATTTTCTAAACCCTCTCAAAATTTAATGTTTTACGTTTCAAAGGACCCGAATATCCAAAAAAAAATCGTCCGTCCGCCGCCAACACTTTTCTGACGAAAATATGAAAACTAAAGTCTTGAAATTTTCATAAAAAATTAATCTCGGCCTCACAACAGCCCAATTCTCGAACCACATTGCTAGCTCAATTATAAAGGTATTTCGAGGGGGTTTTGAGGGGGAGAAAATTCATATTTTCCAAGGTTTTCCAGAAAAATGTGAATTAATTTTTATAGATTTTTGGACGCTGAATCGAACGAGACCATCGCGGATAGCTATACTAGTTCTCGAAGTATCGCAGTATTTGTAAATTAAGGAAAATAAAAATGATTAAAATTACAATAGTTGCTACGGAGTTTTCCCCTATAGTTACCTATCTGTTTTTCAGTTTACAAATGTTTGGAATAATTACTATCACAAATGGATAATCTTCTTAAATCATTGTTGAAGCGAAGGAGTAATAAACCACGGTACAATCATTTGCAGCGTGTTTTCCCTTGGTAATAGATTTCATCTTGGAATATCGCGTCGCGTGGGAACATGAGAGGAATGAATGGGGAGGGAAATTGTGGAGGAAAAAGTTCTTGATGTACAAGGGGTCTGAGAGGAGAAAAACGAGGCGACTCTTTCTCCGATTATTAGCTGGCCGGGCCCTGAGCACGCCCCGAACGGGCGAAAGTGCACGGCCAGAGAATAAGGAATTGGAGAATGAGTCGCCTCGTTTTTCTCCACCTCATACCCTCTGGACATCAAGATTATCCACATTTTGATAAATGATAAAACGATTTTTTTTTTAGAATTTTTCTTACTTTTCTGATTCATATTTTATGTTTTAATTTTATTCAATTCTTCTTATTTCTATTGTATTTGTATGCTTAAACTTCAGTTTTCTTCCAGTTTAGATTTTTTTAAAATTTTCTATTATATTTTGTTTCTTCCTGTTCTCCGTCAATTTCTACTTTTTATTTTTTTCTAGTTTTTTTTTCTTAACGATTTTGTTTCTAAATTGTGGTTTTTGCTCAAGCGTTACAATTATTTTTCAAATGTAAATAAACGGTTATTATAATGTTTTTCCTGTTTTACATTTTTCCAGAAATTTCCTTCAAATTCAAAAAAAAAAAAAAATTAAATCAACTATCTGCAAACTGACATTCTACTATTGCTAATTGGACGACCAATTTCATTTCAGTTTGCTTCGCATTTTCAACGGGAATCCAATAATCATAAAATTGCTGAGCCATCATTCAAACAATAAATGAGTTCAAGAAGAAGTTCATGCGAAAATTGAAAGGAGATTGATTGATTTGATAAAGATTGGCGATATTACAATTTTGTAATCGTGAATTTTAACGCGAAGCGTGAGCGCGGCTTACCGCCCATAATCTCTTTAGACTCGATGAATTCGAGATGAAAACGCCGCTCCGGTCCGACACGAATACCGAATAAAAAGAGTCGTCATCGAATAATCCCCTGCCCTAGCAACCGTTGCGAAGGGAGGACTGCTCACGCTAAAGGAGTTACGATGAATCGACTTCGCCTATAAGCTGGGCCTAAGCTGAGGGTTCATATCAATGAGCTACCTCAAGTGTCAACATCGTCAGTTTATTTATTTGACCCTCGTTCGAGAAAGACGCGAAGAAAAGCGATCAATATCGGAAATTTCAAAACCTAGTGTGGAATATTGACATTATTTCAGAAGAAAGTAGAAATAAACCAGAGGTCTGCGTAGATCACTCAGTACTTCCACTTTTGAGTCGTGGAATAACCAATGATAAAATAAAGAAGCTCGTACTAACGGCACAACGTTACAAAAAATTTAATTAAAAAACTAGCTAGGAGAACCCAAAAATAGAAAATGGATTCATGGTTAACAATGCTGAAGTATGGTGTACTAAATAGGTTTTGTGGAACGGTGTCAATTTCAAAGCAAGGAGACCCAAATTTATACAAAAGTGCACTAAACAACTGAAAAGCGTTTAAGTATAATCATTTTTGCAGTCTGGTAAATCAAAATATAGTCAATATGCCTACCGCATGGAAGTACTGTATGTGACCCAAGTGATAAAAATTAAACTTAATTCTATCGCCGTTGCAATCATTTCAAGACCTAGAACGTTCAAAGATTTTTTCGGCCTGTGAAAATCAAAATACAAAATACGCAATAGCCAAATCGTGAAAACCGCTCAACGTTGAGGTACGGTGTGTAACCCAATATCCGAAAAGTTAAGCGTCATTCGTTCGCCATAACAAATATTTCAAGACCTCAAACGTGAAAAAAAATTTATTCCTAGCTTGTAAAAATCAAAATAGAAGAAACTTTGAATGGTTTTATCTCGGAAGTACTGTATGTTATCCAAAATCCGGAAACGCATCATTTAGCACAGTTACAGGGAGAACAGTCTCTGAAAATTTCATTGATTTTCATTCATTTCTCACGGTGATTTGACGATTTATGTAATTTATTGACCACCGACACACCGACTTTGTTCAGAAAGGGTTTCTGAGTATAGTTAATATTAAAAAAAATTTCCAAATTAACCTCCGTTCCGAATTGTATCCAAACTTCGATTCGTGCGCTCTGTTTTTTTTTCCAGAGAGCTAAGTAGAGGAGAAATTTCATGGAATTTAATTGGCTTTTAACTGACATGTGAAAAGGTTCATCATTTTTTGACCACACGCACAAAGCTTGAGTATTGCCAATTGAAATCATTTCCATTAAGAACTCTGCAATCAAGACGGTCACAAAGCTTCCAGCTCTGATGTTGAAAGAGACGAGATAGCTACAGAAAATGAAAATTCCCTCAAATTTTTATTTTCTGAAGCTATCTCGTAAATAGAAGCGAATACAGTCGCCATTTAATTTTACCCTGTGAATGGTTCGCGAAGCTTCGAAAAGCAAATACACTCCCAATAAGCTGTCTGATTCGATTTTTAAATATGGTATTTTCCAGTTCGAGGGCATCAGAGCAATCGCTCACACATCCAAATTAATCTTCGCTACGTGCGAGGCCCGCTTATTTTTGCTATCGTTCCAAAAGTCGAAATAAAACGCTGTTTTCTTTTCTTTTCGGCGAGCGGAGATATAAATCGCGACCGACGTGATTCATTAGTTTACTTAATAGCTTCTGTCAGCTTTCGCCGCCTATTGAACGGAGCGAACTATCTAAAGATAAGCCCGTTCGAGCAACTTTACTGCCGAACAGTAAGTCCCCAGCAGTAAAGTCAACTCCCACACATGGAACATCCAGCTCGCGCCTGCTGGTGTAAACATCTAGTCAATAACTCGGAGCGATGTTGACGTTCGACTCAGTTCATCGCTAATCGACCCAAGGCGCATAGCTTCGTCGCCTCTGTACTGAAATCAATAGCAGCGTAATAACGTAAGCGTTAGTGTCAAAAATGTCTCCGTTTTTGGGTTGTCGCTTCATATCTTCTTGATTTTGAAGTTTGCGGGGGAGAAAAACTGGGCGACTCGTTCTCAATTTTCTTTATTGCCCGCCGAGCACTTTCGCCCCTTCGGGCATCATCAGGGCTTTGTAGCACCATTGGTAGCTACGGCCGTAGCTACCAATGGTGCTACAAAGCCCTGATGATGCCCGAAGGGGCGAAAGTGCTCGGCGGGCAATAAAGAAAATTGAGAACGAGTCGCCCAGTTTTTCTCCCCCGCAAACTTCAAAATCAAAAATGTCTCGCGTCACCTGAGTTGGTGGTGTCAGTTTACATGTCAACTTTCTATAATTAATTCCATCGCAGTCGGATTCTGGATCGCATTGCTTCCACTATTTCCATTTCGAGTTCAATTTGCTGATGTTGAGAGCCTTTGCTAATAATGGCAGACAAGAGAAACGGCAGCGCTGGGCGAACTACCTAGCTCTGTCGGGGCCAGGTTTGAATTTATTCATTATTGTTGATCGCTTTACAAAGATAGAGGCGGGCGAGTGCCTTTCTAGAAATTCCACTAAACCAAGTCGAATAATCTCCCGAATCCCCTGAACTCATGAAAATCTCAGTAAATCCTCGAATCCTGCTAAGCTGTGGAAAATATCATGCAAAACGTGAATCTGACCCAATGCTGGGCTTCATGAGAAATGTGAATTGGCCTGAATCAGCCTGGATTGTGGTTAATGGGGGGGGGGGGGGGGTTGAAGGTTGGAAACGAGAATTTTGATCATGAAGATTGGTCTAACCCTCAGAGTAGGTCCATCATCAAGAACTCCGCTCTCAGGGCCTCAAGTGGGTTGAAGTCACTCCACTCGTAATTTGTCCTGAATATCTTCAATGGCAGACGTAGTGCTGTTTGGCTGGCGGTCCAATTTATTTCTAACAAAATACAGCAAAAATCTCCTCGCAAAAGTAAAAATTTCTTGAAAAAAACCTTGGATAAATATGCCAGTTGTAAAAATAAAATCTCTCACATATTTCTGCCCCCCAAATTCCTCCCAATAAAAATATCCCCTAGATTTAGGGGGAAACCTGACTTCGCAACATTGAGTACGGGACTATACTTCCGAAATATAGTAGTAAAAAAATATAGTAGTAACGATACTTTCTTTCGATATTATCGGGAGTATCGATGTTGAGTGAAAACTTAAATACGTTCTACGCATTTTATAATTATGACAGGAGTCAATATTCCCACTTCGGCCAATCAGATTGCAGTGACATATTCAGATTGTTTTTTTTTTTTTATGCTGGTGTTTATGAATAATTTTTTTGCTAACATATTCTCGATACCAAATTTGTCTAATCCGATTGGGAGAATGAAAACAGCGTAATATTTTCCGTCAATTGCTCGGTCAAAGTTTGATACAAATTTGGATACCAATTGGAAAATACATTCAGGGAAATTCATTCTCGAAATAAAAACTCGGCCAGTTACTGTACTAAACGACTATATTGATGTGCTGTATTTTTTCAAATTTTCTTGCGAACTCTCCCTGTTCGACATGAAAATTTTATTTCATCTGACACCGTGGAATTATGTTTTGCATCAATCAAAAAGCCTCATGGTGTATTTTATTATCTACCTATATTATTATAGTCCCAGAGACTATCAGTTCAAGTTCAGAGAAATAAACGAAAATTCGAAATGATCTCTGCAAAGAACGAAATTTATTTATTAGTTTCGCGTTTATTAGATTGAGACGACGGTGTGGAATTGTCTAAGAGTTGAAACTCTCGGAAAAACGGTCAAGGTAGTTGACCGAGAGCGGACAGAGGTGCATTTGATATCAATTTCTATAGATTTTTGGACTCTGCGTCAAATGAGACCACATCGGTGTTGATAGCTTAATGGTTCTCGATTTATCGCAGCTTTTGCGTATAATTTTTGGGATTCAAAAATTGTCCATGATGCTCGGGAATTTAGCAGCTATAAAAATCGTTCTGTAATCGTTGGAATGATTGTCAAACACTCTCATCAGTTGTCCCGCTGGACGAATAATCGTACTTTTATTTACTTAAATAAGAAAAAGAAAATTAATTCAAATTACATTAGTTTCTACGGTAGGCGATTAACATTAACACGATTAACATTCACCTATCAGCCCAGAAGGAAATTACTTAAATTTCTTTCCCTCTCTTAGAGGCATCTTGACCAACATTGGAACACAAGTACCGACCGCACTCTAAAAGTTCCTGGTTGTGTTCTGCTTCAACGCCACCGTGAGCTTGAAGGAGACGCCTTCGTCTTCAGCTAGCGTTGCTGATAAGTCTTGGTGATCGTTGTATCCAAGCGAGCCCTGAACTCCTCCTTCGCATCCTGATTACCTGATGATGACGATTTATAAACCGTATTATAGAGAATTTCAGGCTTTGCTGCGCTGCAATCGACTGGACCTTCCACAATCCAAGCTAAATGGAGAGTTGTTTGGAAAGAGGAAGGCCTCAGCATGAATGTCCAGGTTGCTGAAGGCCTCGACCCACGCATCTGCGTGAGGAAGTGACCAGGATCGGTTTATGAGTATTCGACAACATCTGCATAGAATTGAAATTCAACCACTAGAGCTCTTTCGAATTCTTCTCGGATCTGTCCTCATACCAGTCCACCGACGCCCACGGTTCTCTACGAGTGAAAACTATGTGCTTCCCCAATCCCATTAATTTCCAACTTCCTTCATTCAGCATTCACTCGTAGAGAACCGTGGGCGTCGGTGGACTGGTATGAGGACAGATCCGAGAAGAATTCGAAAGAGCTCTAGTGGTTGAATTTCAATTCTATGCAGATGTTGTCGAATACTCATAAACCGATCCTGGTCACTTCCTCACGCAGATGCGTGGGTCGAGGCCTTCAGCAACCTGGACATTCATGCTG
Organism: Tupiocoris notatus; assembly: GCA_037159825.1. NCBI lineage: Eukaryota > Metazoa > Arthropoda > Insecta > Hemiptera > Miridae > Tupiocoris > Tupiocoris notatus. The sequence goes on along the minus strand of JASJUZ010000216.1, from coordinate 144,962 downwards.
AGGCCTTCCTCTTTCCAAACAACTCTCCATTTAGCTTGGATTGTGGATGGTCCAGTCGATTGCAGAGAAGCAACGCCAGCAATTCTCTATAATAAGGTTTATAAATCGTCATCATTAGGTAATCAGGATGCGAAGGAGGATTTCGGGGCTCGCTTGGATACAAAGATCACCAACACTTATCAGCAACGCTAGCTGAAGGCGAAGGCGTCTCCTTCAAGCTCACGGTGGCGTTGAAGCAGAACACAACCAGGAACTTTTTGAGTGCGGTCGGTACTTGTGTTTCTAATGTTGGTAAAGATGCCTCTAAGAGAGTGCAAGAAATTTAAGTAATTTCTTTCTGGGCTTTCTTTCAATCCTGTCCAGTATTTTCAAATCATCTACCTCCTCTTAAAATTGTTCTTCATGAACACTCTCAAGCGAAACAAAAGCACCGAAAAAACGCTATGAATCCATACAATCCCTTTAAATACGACATTTACGGAGCATTTGAACAATTCGAGCAGCAATAGTTTCGAGAAATGGCTTCGCTTTAATCAGCTAAAAGCTTTTACTGAAGGTGCTTTGCTTAGATACACAAAGGATTGATGTCCAGCGGCTCAGAAGATCTGCTGGGCAAGGACTACAAAGCTATCTTTTTGTCCTAATAAAATGAATCATTCGTGAAATTCGTTCCATTCGGCTAATGATTTTCGCCTTGAAAGAGAACTGTATTGTCTTCGCTCGAAGAGAGAAGGTTTTGTGTAGATACAGCCCTCATCTACCAACCAGGAGATGACATTGTCCCCTTTTAATTTCCATTCAGCTTGAAATACTTGGAAGGACTTACGAGAAGATGGAAGGCTTTTGAGTTCGAGATGACTTTGACCCTGAGATATATTACCACTTGGGGTGCAAACCAAAAGCCGAGTATAGCAATGGAAACACTATTCTCTCTCTCGAGGAACAATATTTATACCGCTCCAACCGTTGACTATTTATTACAGTTGAACATACGGTTTGAAATAAACGACAACGTGAAGGAAGTTTTACATTTACGACTCGCCATCAACCATAGATTAACCCCGGTTGTTTTTTTTTTTTTTTTTTTTTTTTGCACGGAATCATTTCCTTTGATAGGCTTGATGAAGTTCTTTGGCCGTTTATGGAACCAGTACCGCATTTCCCAGTAGTGCTCGCTCGCTTGAGAGAACTATCTTCACCACCGAGCGAGAAGAGCTGGGTTGCTTCAAAGGTGCTCGATACAAACGAGTACTTACCCGATAAATGTACAAAGGACTCTCGGCACTAGTGAGAATCGCAACGGTTTGACGCCTAGTCATTCGAAACTAGGTTAGACACGAGGTCCGATTCAGCCTTTCTGGTGCAGCCACTGAAGCGTGAACAGATTGGAGAAAATAGAAGCTGTAATTGCAACTTATTCGTTTTTGTACGGTCAAGCCTGATTACAATAAGAAGTAGAACAATACATAAGGTTATATTAGTGGTCGCATATCTATTATTGCTATCTGAGATGCAAATTGGCGACTGTATTCTTCATTTTATTTATCCCAGATCTTTATCCCATCTTCAGTGCAGCCTAGGTCAATAATTTATCATCCATTATGAACCCATGAAGTTGCAATCTGGAAGAAAACCAAGCACCATATTGCTGTGTGGGGGATTTTTAGAGGAAATTAATGCCGCTGATGGTAAAAGAGAATGAGACGTGAGGGCACTACATGCCAATAGCCGAGGAAGCTAATCTTCAAGCATACCAGTCAATGGTGATGGAGAGATTTAGAGCAAACCCAGTCCAGCCAAAGCCATAGTGATTTGAAGCAGCTCACAGCCCTGGATCAACGCACGGTGTCCAAACAATTCGAGGCCTTCCACAAAAAGTATCAACACTGGAAGTGGAACTCCTGACGTGACTATGAATTGTGATGGCAATGTACTGCAAACCCATTGTCCACCTACAAAATCCATCCTGGATAGCCAATTAAATTTAAATGACCATATCACCACCATCTCTTCCTGTGCCATGAGGTCTCTGAGCTTTATACCTCGTCCCAGCTCTCCTGACATTCTGCTGCAGCCTGGTTCAGCCCACCTTCTAATATGTGTAGGAACACCCACTCTATCTCCTTGAGAAATGACGAAGGATTGATTCAAATTCGCTACCGCTACCTTCTTGACAGGTTCGGTTGTTACGCACAGCGCCACCTCCCTGATAGGTCGGCGGGTTTGCATACTTCAGCTTCTAGAGCTTGACCAAGCTCGCGTTTGGTAGTACGAAACGTGGTCAGTTGCATTCGCCCTCAATATGCGTCGCATCACAAGGACCAGCTGAATTTGAGCTGAACACCGAGGACTTGAGCAACCCTAGAGCACGTTCCAGCATTGCATGTCTTGCATGCCTTTGCATAAGCCAGTGATACGTATCATCACTAACGTCAATGATGAGGGATAACTGAAATGGAAACAATTATTTGGAGAAGCTGAGTTTGAGATGCTTGCATTACAAATAACCAAATCAGCTCATTGATTGTAGTAGCTCACTTCACATCTTCGTCCATCGTCAAAGTTCTGTAGGGAGGGCGTTTGATTTCCCCACCACCAGCGGTCTGAGCGCTAGTGGGCTGAAGAAACATGCTGAAACTACATCTAGTTGTTGCAATTCTTTATCCATGGGCTCGAGATGGAGAATAATTTTAATGAATTTGAACCAATTTAATTAAATTTTTTAATTAATTTATTCGGCCGAGATCGTGTTATAAGTATTCAATGGATCTGTTCTGTCCTGAAGATGCCCGATGACGCAGAAGGTCGCGGCCGAATAAAACAATAATTGAGAAGAAGTCGTTGTTCTCGTTTTCATACACCAATTTCATACAGTATGCTAAAACTAGATGATCGAGCTTGAAAATAATGTTCATACGTAACTGTAAAATTCATCCAGCTCAAACCAAAATTTCTAGGTCACATAACTTCAATTTACTAACTACACAAAGAAGTAATAGATTGAATCTACTATCTTTGGATGCCCTTCTTATCCCCGTAGTGACACTTTAATTTCCAACGAGAGACAAGACCTTCGTCGCTGTTTTGCCGCCCTAGAAAGTCTTACCGCAGGATCTCATCTTCCAGCTCCATCCCTTTGACCTTTAACCTCAATATGTACAATTTTCTCATAATTTACCTGCGTTGACAGATTGAGGCCATAGCAGACGACGAATTAAATTCCCCCTACGAACCGCTCAGATGAGCAATTCTAAGGTTTATCCCATCGAATCGTGCGTGTTGGTGATTTTATTTGCACTTAACGCCATAAATGATATAGGAGGGTAATGCGATGTAGCAAAATAGTTAGAACATTTTTAAACAACGGAAAATTGAATCTAGAAATATTATTTCCAAAATACTTGTACCAACCAATCATAGATCCCAGTCTTCTCTTTACTTTTTTCCGTGACCATGACCTTGATCTAAACATTAAAACCATGACCTTTGTCTTGCCCTTGAGTTGACCTTGACTTTAACCTTCACCATCCTCCTCACGATGGGATAATCGCGGCGATTTAATTTTGATAGTATTTTAAAACATACCTTCGATTTTTTTTTCTCCTCAATAATGAGCGTTCGAATAAGCTATGGGAAAAGAAAATGGTAGAAGAAAGATAATGCGATTCATATTATATTTCAGTTGATTCCAGACATATTGAAAATTCAAGCGATATTTTCTATATTCGATATGCATTTGATTGTAAAAATATTATGCTAACATTTTGTAGTGCGCATTTGCGCCGTATTTTACAATACTTTGCTTTTCTCTGAATAGAATAGCTGACTAGAATAATAAGACTGATAGTACTTCGTTTTTGGGTTGTCGCTTCATATCTTCTTGATTTTGAAGTTTGCGGGGGAGAAAAACTGGGCGACTCGTTCTCAATTTTCTTTATTGCCCGCCGAGCACTTTCGCCCCTTCGGGCATCATCAGGGCTTTGTAGCACCATAGGTAGCTACGGCCTACCGGGTCCGTAGCTACCTATGGTGCTACAAAGCCCTGATGATGCCCGAAGGGGCGAAAGTGCTCGGCGGGCAATAAAGAAAATTGAGAACGAGTCTCCCAGTTTTTCTCCCCCGCAAACTTCAAAATCAAGACTGATAGTAGTGGCCTAGGGTTCATAGGCACCTGCCAATGCGTTCTGATTGATCGCCCGGAGCATGAACGCAAATCGACAAATCGGAATGGAAAACGCACGGCAAATGCCTGTCAACCCTGATTTAGGGCCGGTTTTTTCAATTCTCTAATTATACGATTTTTAAGGCAATAATTGTCTAACCGTTGATTATATCAACAGTTTACTGTTGATCAGACAGTATCCAACAAATAAAAAATAAATTTTCCTTTATTAATTAGACATTTTCAGGGGACCTATTAAATTCCCTTGAAGGGCAGTTGATAAAACGGCCCTAAAAATTTTTCTCATTAAAATAAAATGGCTGATTTTTCCGAATTTCCAGACACACTCGGAAATCCGAGTCATCGCAAAACAGTTTGACAAGATGAGGTAATGAGGCTCGTGTATAACCGGCTTATTCAATCATAGTGGAATTGGCCCTGCTCAAGATTGTCGAAGGTTTTATAGTCTTGAAGCTGACCATCCGTTCTTTCCCTTTGAAGAAACAGCTTGGGATTATTTCCTTTCAAAGATCATTTGCGTAAGTGGAAGTTCTCACATATCGAAGAATGATTCGGAACAGGATTCGCTCTGTGATTTCAGAACACGTGATTTATCAAACGGTGAAAAAAACTGAGAAACAGAATCATCGTGGATTTTTCCTTCACTATTCATTCCCTTCCGCACTTGGGCTTGGCTAGACCTGGGCTAGTTAATTTTTTAACATTCTTATTTCCCTTTTTATTTTGTAGTAATTTTTACAGTTTAAAATAATATTTTCAAGTTGTTGGTATTTTTTAATTATATTTTTCTTTTTTTCTGTCTATTTATTAATTGTTCCCATTTTGTTTGATTTTATTTCATTTTTTATGTTCGCAAATTTTATTGTTCTCGTTTTTATGGTTATATCATTTCCTATTAAGTACGAAAACAATTTTATTTTATTGTATTTATTATTTTCTGTTTTGTAAACAATTTTTTTCTTTATTTTATCGGCTCGTGGAAACGTGAGAAGGAAGAAATGACGAAAACAAAACAATCAAAGTTGAAAAAGCTTTTTTCCTTTGGAAAATCGTGGCGCGCCGTACGGGAAAGAAATCGCCAAGGAAAATCGCTAATGACAACTTGGTAGAATGTAGTCATACGAGATGATTTTATAATGGTTGCGTGGATCGTCATCATTTAAGAATATAAAACGTCCGTCTGAGGAAAAACGTTCAGAGGAACTCTCATTTTTTGGCGCGCCTCGGTTTAACGCGTGTAACGTAAATGTATAACTCAGTGAATGGGGAAACCGAACAATAAAGCTGTCTTTTTGTTGCTGCTGGTTGTAATCCTTGAAATTCATTATGACCGAGGGGCAATCCTGGAGATTCTCAGATAGGTCTTAATTAAGTTGTGGCAACAGTTGCTGTAAATGCACAAATACCTTCAGTAGTCAACTGGCGAACTCATGTGATTTCTGTGGCAACGGATTGTTTGCTTCAAAAATCAGAATTTCGACTTCGTTGGGTTTTTTGCCATTCGCGTACTTTTTAATTTTGCGTTCTCCCAGATTAACACTTTCCTCAACGTTTCTGTCTCCAAATCAAATAAATATTTTTAAGGAAAGCTTCCGCAAAAAATTCCCTTTTACAAAGCAATCGTGGCTTCAGCTAAGCAGTTACAAATAAATCAAACAATCCCCCGGCGAACCTTTTACTCTTTCCTTGCGCGTGATAAATCACGCTGTCTAAAATCACAGTTCAGAAGCAGTTTCCCTTCAATCCTATCGATTTTAACGTCTACTAAAACTCATAATTTTTTAATGGATCCCATGAGCGCAAGGGAAAGAACGTTCGTGGTGGTCAGCTGGTTGATGGAAATCAGGAAGCATGGCAAAAATGCAGCATTTGCGAAAGCGTCCACGGGCCTCATTACCAAGGTAATACATATGCGATCTCATTACAATAAAATATTAACCAATAGTTGAACTGAAAACAATGATCTCCAGAATTGGCAGTATTTTTTCCACAAGAGGAGCAAACGCAAGGAGTTTTTAGAGGTAAAATTATGGCATGTTTCAAATGTTGAATAAACGGTCAAACTTGAATAATTACAACAGGATGAGTCAACTTGTCCGTTTTTCTTCTGAAAGTTTCTACTCTTTGACCTGTCCACACCGCAAAGGCATCCCAACCGCGGTCTCTATCTAATTAACGCGAAGCTAATTAATAAACTTTGTTCCTTGCGGGGATCATTTCGAATTCCGAGTTTATTTCTCTGCACTTAAACTAATAATAATCTCTAGAATTGTTGTTCTACTCGAGTTTTCCTCTACCGAATCGGATTAGGCGAATTTGGTCACAAGAATAATATTCACATTAGCGTACGAATATTTTTTATAAACATCAACACAAGCGAAAACAATCTGAACACATTGCTGCAATCCGATTGGCCGAAGGGCAAATATTGACCAATTTGAATGCTGAATGCGTCGACTGCAGTGAACTCTGCCACCATTTCTATCATAATTATAAATTGCGGAGAACGTGTTAAATTTTACACTCAACATTGCCATGTCTAGAATTACGCGACGTTCAGCTGTGTTATTTCGCTAATGTCTTCGGAACGTAGACCAAATATCTCGGCTTGAAGTTTGGCAGCTTGTACACGCATTCGGATTGTTCCGGGTTGACGCTCTCTTGGCTCGTCGTTCCAGCTGCAATCAGATAATGAGATTAATGGCTTGGAACGTTTAAAAGTAACAGCAATCGTTTTTGTAGGTGCGCAGGAAAATTTATCCCAAAACGAGGTGTCATTTATCTTCAGTTCATCAGCAACCGATTTTATTGAATAATAAACCATTGTAATCGCCCAAGAAAAAAAATTTCTAACCCCCCTCAAAACGGGTCCTACGACGACCCAATTCTCGAACCAACTTGCTAGCTCAATTTTAAGGGTATTTTTGGGGGGTTTTGAGGGGGAGAAAAATTAATATCTTCCAAGGTTTTTCAGAAAAACGTGTGCGTGGTATCAAATTATATAGATTTTTGGACGCTGAATCGAATGAGACCATCGCCGGGTCGATAGCTTTATTGGTTCTCGAGTTATCGCAGCTTTTGTGCCGAACTTGGGAGATTTTCAGAAATTTGACATGAGGGTATAACTCGAGAGTTCTTGGAGCTATAAAAATCGTTCTATTCTCAATGGAATGGTCGTCAAACACTCTCTCCAGCTGTAGGGTATGGCAAAAAATTTTGCTTTCAATTAGGAAATTAAGAAAAATACAATTGATTAAAATTGCAATAGTTGCTACGGAATTTTCCCCTATAGTTACCGATCTGTTTTTCGGTGGGAACTTCACAAATACTCGGAATAACTACCATCGCAAATGGATAGTCTTCATAAATAATCAATATTGGAGCGAAATAATAATAAACCACTGTACAATCATTTTGAATTGTTGCGACTTTGACGGTTCATGCCGAGTGACATAGAATAATTTTTCATTCGAGATTCAACTCAGTCCGAGTTCAGTCGCCGCAAGAAGAAACTAATGAGCCAAAGAGACATTTCATTCTCAAAAGAATAGCTAACAGGAAGATCCGCATGCCTTGAAGCGCCCTCACGAGATGAAAAAGAGAGAAAATGGGATATTTCGACATTCGTTCCAATCTTCGAGCTCGCAATTTTTTCCATCGTGAGCCGCAGAAAAAATTAATGGGAAAAAGAATAAGAATTTTATTATTTTATCATTTTATTAAAGGAGTTTTTCACGACGTGCAGGATCATATTGCTTGAAGAGATGGAATTTAATACATAGAATGGGGTTGCATTCGTAATTATGACTCTCCTGGATTTTTGAAAATAATTACGCTTGACATTGGTCAATTTCCAGTGTTGACTCGTTAAATTACCTAAAACTTTTAAAACATTTATTTATCACTTATAATAAACCGTTTTGGTGATAAACGCAATATAAAAAAAGTTTTCCTCAAAATGGGAAAACCGTGACTTGTTGATTGCAGATTGCAGCCGTAATTTTCGGTAACCCATTTGCCGTAGAATTTGATGTTCTTTTATTCACCACACAGTAGCCTTATCGCCTGACGGGCCTTTTTTTTAAAATTATATACAAAAAAAAAAAAAATAAATAAAATAAACTGAAAAATGGCCAGAATTTTCGAGTTTTTTTTGCTCCCAAATGCTTTTTGCGTTGACAAGATACGAATAATATATCCGTTTTGATGATAAAAGCGATATAATTTTTTTTCAAAATGGAAAACCGCCAATTTGTGATTGCTAATTGCAGCTCTATGGCTTAATTTTAAGAATGCTGCTAGAAAGCATTTTCTCATTCTAATAACTTATCCGATGCAAAATTCGATGTTCTTCAATTTATCGCATGGTAAACTTTCGCTAGTATGCTTCGTTTTGATGTTGTAAACAAAAAACCGAAAAAATTCCGACAATTTCGACGTTTTTTGCTCCCAAAAGGCTTCTTGCGTTGTTGCTCATGTGCTGCTCGTTTCTTACTCGTTCATTTCAAAGTAAAGCATAGATACGATGCCTAACGCGTTTTTTTTTCGCGATGGTGCCGAAAGTCAAAGGAAAGCGCGAGACTTCATCACCCCGGTTACCTTGTCCGTTCTTTTGGCATCAAATGCAATTTCTCCGCTGTTGAGAATATCTCGACTTTCAAAGGCGACGAGGCTTGTTATTTCTCGAGTTCGTTTTCGCTGCACTCAACGCTCGTCCGGACGGGAAAAGAGGGCGCGAGCGATCTAGAAAATCTAGTTTGGCAGTTTTCCAGCGAAAATGCTACAGAGCGGAAGGATTGTTCGAAGAAACTACCTACTCAATTTCTACCAATAGTGGAAACCTCGCGTCTCGCGTTCTGGGTTTCGAGGTGAGCCAGAATCAAGCGTTGTAGTCTGAAAAAATCCCAAAAAAAAATAAAATAAAATAAAAAATAAATAAATAAAATAAATAAATAAATAAAAATTAAAAAAAAATAATAAAACAAAAATCACTATCTTTTACTTTACCATATTTTTGTTTTTATTTTTGACTACAGACTATAATTTTGTGGGTAGATAATAAAAACCAGCGAATAAAATTATTGCAGTAAATTGACGGTAACTTTACAGCTAATTTAGAATAGCATATTCTTATTGATGCAAAAAATAATTCCATGGTACCAGATCACATAAAAAATTTACTTATAAAAAAGAGTGTTCTCTAGAAAGAAAAAAAAATATTTAAAAAATACAGCACATCAATATAGTCTTTTTAGTACAGTAACTGACCGAGTTTTTATTTCGACAACGAATTTCCCCGAATGTATTTTCTAATCAAAATTCAAACTCGTATCAAAATTTGACCGAATAATTGACGAAAAAACCCTCACCAATTTCATGCTCCGAGTTGGAAAAGAGTTAGGTCAATGACATTCGTTGAAGGGAGATCTTGTCACTTGGAAACCGACCCGTCAGAAACATGAACAATACGAGAGCCATGAATAGGAAAACGAATTACCACTCAGTTTTTTCGTTCGACTTCTCTCGCTTGAAAATCAACTGGAAAGAGATGGAATTGCCTTTTTTCATTTGTGACACGTAACTGGAATTACGCGCGGAAATTACACCTCAGGCGATGGGTCAAATTCGTGAGTGGAGAGGCTGAGTAAATCCAATTCGGTTGTTAAACCTTCGAGGATCGAAAACAAGGCCGTTTCGTATCCCTTAGAGCGTCTCCTCGATTAAATGAACAAAGCTTTCGTACGCGCAAAGCTTTAAGGTTTTCCAAACGGGAGACGACTAATATAAGAGCAATACAGCGCCGAATCAAATTACCTAGAAGTCATTGAATTTCCTTTCAGGATCGTGTACGTAGCAAACTGCCGTTTAACCGCTCGAGATACTTGTGAGAAAATACCGCTATTTGTATTTTCCGCAACGTATATCGTTCGAAGTCCTGAAATTGATAGTCACGTACGAGTAGATATTGTATTCGTATTGAATTCAGATGCGAACAAGAGGCCAATTGTATTTTTGATATATTGTATTCATCGGCAGGCCCGGATTACCCATAAGGCCAACCAAGGCCATGGCCTAGGGCGCAAGCTTGCGAGGGGCGCAGGGCAAGGGATGGCAAAAAAATGTGTATTATTTTTATTTTCCTAGACGAGCGTCAGTAGCGAGCGTCTGGCGCTGCCTGGAAAGATAAGTGAAGTGTAGGTGGGGGGTGCCCCAAACGAAGTGAGCAAAATCCTATCCCTCAAGTACAGTAGTGATAAAATGTCCATTGCTATGCGTCTTCGCCTGTAGTACAAAAGTTCCTGGTTCGATCCCAGCCATGGTCAGTTAATTTTAACTACACATTTTTTTTTAATAATATTTTATTATAATTTATAAAATTATTACTCAGAGGCGAGAAAGAGCTATCAAAATCCTACAATTTGGTGTATTTAATTATATTTTTATGTTATGTCCCCGCGGAGCTATTACATGACATAAAGTGGAATATATCTCGAGATCTATCATATATGCTAGCCATTTTCTTATTTTTAATCGATTCTACGTTAAATTTCCTTAATTTTCTTCCGCAGCACCTAATCTGTCCCATTTCGGGAACGTGACGAAAAAAAATCCCTAAGTTGAAACTTCAAAAGTATGAAAATCGAAAAAAATTCAAAAAATATTAATAATCGTTCGATTTTGTTTGTTTTCACTTTAAATTCGAATTCTACGTCTAATTTCCTGTAGGAAACATTAATTAATAAAATTTTAACAGTACTGTAAGTATTTGCAACGGAATTTCAAAGTTGAAAAACGTAGGAGTGGCGTAGTATTAAACTGGAAAAACTGATAGTTGTCGTGAAATTTCCGCCGTTTTGACGTCATATTCGGATTCAGCGTTTAATTTCCTATAAAAATAGCTTTCAAACGAAAATTTAATTTGTCACTATTACCGATGCCAGCGGAGCTCGGATTTTCGGCCGGCGAAAAATTCGATTTACGGAAAATAATTTCTCTGGCTCTGTTTAAATTTTTTTCACCAAATTTTTTGCTATGTACGTGTGTAGGGCGTTCAAATGAAGACTCCTGCATAATAAAACAATTGATTCGCATTAATTTTGACCCCGAAAATCACCGTTGAAGTCCAATTTTTGAGCTTTCAAAAACCGATTTTTTTGGACCACTTGCAGATTTTTCCGAAAAATGAAAAAAATCACAAAAATACATCTCGGTATGACACAACTTTCCTGAAAATTTCAGATTTTTATCTGATTCGAGAGAGGAGTAAAAAATCGTTAACTGTTCGGTTGAAAAAAATCGCAGGGGTACCCCTTGGATTTTTCGCGAAAAATTTTTTGAAATAGATTTTGCTCAAATTCAGCATAATGATAGTTGATGATGTGTATATCAATAATATATGCTTCATTCTTTGTTTATTTCGCACTAAATAGATGAAAAGAACGTTTAAAGTTGAAAAATGTCATTTTTTCGTGTATAGTCGACTAATATTGTTGAATAACGCAAAAACGGTTGAAAAATGGATAGGTACATTACATTGGGAAAATGTGGACAATTAAATTACCTATTTTTTGGTATATTCAAACATCTGAATTGACTACTTTTTGTTTGAGTTATCCCCTGTGCAAGTTACAAATCTTGGAAAACTTACAGTTGTTATGTCTAATTTTGCTCCTACTTTGCTCCAGTTGAAAACCCCAATACTTTATGAGACAACGTACATTCAAACACTACCAACTACATAACAAATTATAGCAACTACTACTAAGTACTACCTACTATAAAAATACCTATAGATTCCCACTCTCCATACACAAATAATTAACTACTACTACCTACCTATACCTATAATATATACTATATATAGGAGTGATAAGGCCACTACCCCCGAGTGATTTATGTACGACCTTGCGCGATAGCTGAGGGGGCTGAGCCCCCCTCTGAGGGGGTTGGGCGGCGAAGCCGCCAGGGGTGCTCAGCCCCTAGTATAGTATAAAATACTATTAAGTTATAATTATATAATATATAACTATTACATTTTTAATTATTACATTTTTAATTATTACATTTATATAATATTTATAATTATAATAGTAATAAAATCAGTCTTTGATGAATTCATCAAATTTGTGCCTCAGTTTTGGCAACTAAAAAATAATACTGTACTGTGCGTTTATTGTGTATGAGTTAGGTAGTCGGTCAGTTTGGACAGGAGGAAGCCAAATAGAGTACAGTATATGAAAATATGAATACATTATATTAAAAGTCAAGTCAGCTCCAATTCCTTGTTGAAATGAGCCAACCAAAAAAACCCCATCTGGGGCTGAATTGAAAACAGAGGAGAGCAAGAAGTTCTCTGGGACAGTGAAAAAATTGGGAAAGGTAGGGCGCACCATTTAATATGTCGAAATTACACAGTTAGCCTGTGTTGCTTGGAGACGACATAATATCAATCAAATACGTCAACTCTTATCACTGTTGCGAACGTCCAAAACTGTCCGGCATTCTATGAAAACCTCGTTTTCTTTTCCAGAACTGGAAGTGCCACCTCAGGTATTCGTTTTGCTGGTGTCTGCCAGATTTTACAACCTCTTTCCACAGAACTCTATCATGCTAACGATATTCCGGTTCTCTTTTGACAATCATATTGCAAAAACTTATTTTGCCTTGTCCCAAGACCGTTTGAAACCTGCTTTGTAGCTAAATATCATCTTCCCACTATCAGAACTATCGGAATCAGACCCTTAACATCTGACATCTTGCGAATAAAATCTCATCTTCGCCGCCTTCAACTTCTGATTTTTAGCGACAATCCACTGCTCTGAAAATGTAATTGATCACTCTCCACTTACGAATATGAGGGTAGCGCATTGTTGTCTGCTTTGGGAACGTGACTGAAAAAAGTTCGGCGATTTCTTCGGTCGTAGCCAATCCTGGGAAGTGTCTCTTGAGCGGAATGTTCCCAATGATGATGGGCAACTTCAGAGTGAGCGGATCCTTGAAGCCGGTTATGTACATCATAATCTGCAAAAATATTCACGTCCGAAATTGGACGAGAAAAAATTGTATAACTGCTAGTGCTGCTGATATGCTGCAAGTGCTCTATAATTTAATTGGCTAATCTCAACGAGCAGTTCCTATGTTGTGCATCATCTTGAGCTCGCCATTTTACAACTGTGGCGAGACGTTTTCGAAATTTCCATGCTCCCTTCGAGCCGGGAATAATAGTTTTGACCAGTAAAAAATAATTTTGGAATTTCCACGTCTCAAATCAACTTCTTCTTGACCTACTAGACAGCAGAGCATTTTAAAGAAGCTACCTAGTAATTCAGTTATACCTAACCAAATATTTATTGTGAAGTTTAAAAGTGGACCTCTAGATATTTTCTTGCTCCCAAAAATCTATTTAAAACAGATCCTTGCCCCCTTTTTATTAATGGCTCCATATAAGCTTGAATCAGCATTGTCAGGGAATTCATGCGTATCCTTGTATTGTACTTACATCGATCCTGTATGTAATTGAGATGATTTTGCAAGAGTCGGGTGTAAACGACGTGGGTGGCAAAGGGGGCAGGCGGACGCCTGCCGAGCCCCAGGACAATGATGAGCCCGGTTTCACTTCACCTCGGTTGACCTCGAGAACGCGACGTTCGTCGTCGTGGCGGCGTAGCCCTTGAGGAGAAGAGTACTCGACCATCTGTAAGGAGCAACTATTAATCAACAAAGTAGAAACTAGAGAGTATCAACTTTCATAAGTTTTCCGAGCTTTGTATCTTGCACGAGTGATGGCATCAACAAAAAGTCGTCAATTCAAATGTTTGAATACACCAACAGCTAGGTAATTTAACTGTCCACATTTTCCCCATGTAATGTACCTATTCATTTTTCAACCATTTGTGAGGTTTTCAACAATATTACTAGAGTATACGCGAAAAGATCCCATTTTTCAACTTTAAACATTTTTTCATCAATTTAGTGCAAATAAAACAAATAATAAAGCATATATTATTGATATACACACCATCAACTATCATCAAACCAAATTTGAGCGAAATCGAACGCAAAAAATTTTTCACGAAAAATTCGAGGTGTACCCCTGCGTTTTTTAAGAACCGATATGTTAACGATTTTTTACTCGTCTTTCAATGCACAGAAAAATCTGAAATTTTCAGAAAAGTCGCATAATACCAAGATGTATTTTTGTGATTTTTTTCAAATCTCGGAAAAATCCGCAAGTGGTACAAAAAAATCGGTTTTTGTACGATCAAAAATCGACCTTAAACCGTGCTTTTCGGGGTCAAAATTCATGCGAACCAATTGTTTCAATACGCAGGAGTCTTCATTTGAACATCTTACACACGTACATAGCAAAAAATTTGGTAAAAAAAATTTAAACAGCGCCACAGAAATTATTTTCCGTAAATCGAGTTTTTCGCCGGTCGAAATATCGAGCTCCGCTGGGTGAAAAATTAAACTTTTGTTTTCAAGTGTTTTCGAAAGCTATTCTTCAAGGAAATTGAACGCTGAATCCGAATTTGACGTCACAAAAATGGAAATTCAACGACAACGATCAGTTTTTACTAATTTTAGTACTACACGTTTTTATTTTTTTCAACTTTGAAAATTCGTTGCAAATACTTACAGTACAGTTCAATTTTAATTAATTAGCGATTCCTACAGAAAATCAGACGCAGAATTCGATTTGAAGTGAAAAAAATCAAATTCTAACAATCAATAAATATTTTTTTATTTTTTCGGTTTTCATACTTTTGGAGTTTTTACTTTGCAATTTTCTTTCGCTACGTTCGTGAATTTCGAAAAAATAAGTTCCCTGTAAGCAAATTGAGGAAATTTAATTTAGAATCGACTAAAAATAAAAAAATGGCTCCCTCTCGGTTTTTTCTCTCGGCGGTTTCCTCTCACGTTTCCACGCGCCGTGTTTCTCCAAGCGAAACGCGATCTTTCGATTCCTCACCTGAAGTATCACTGCCTTGAGAGTCGTTATGGTCGAGTTGCTCATGTTGTGGATCTCGACAAGCAGCGGAGCTATTTCTCCAGGAGCGAAACCGCGGCGTTTCAGCTCAGCCGATGCAACTATCGTCCCTCGCGGGCAGCAGAAAAAACAGGAATTGGTCGTCTTTTGCTCTTCGCAACCGCTCTGCTCATGGAAACAAAGTTCGACACAAAGAGCGATATTTTACGGCGAAATATAATTTATTACTAATGAATCGCGTTGGTATTTTTTCCGAAAATTCCATCTCAACCTCAATAGTATGGTAATTGAAATTATCGCTGTTTAATTGGCCAAAATCGTCTTCAATTTATATATTTTTTGATTATCATTTTCGGGATCAAGAGAACAGATGCACGTTTCCTCATGTTTGAAGCAGGATTGGTCTTCTTCTTGAAACGATCTAGACACTACGCATAAATCCCTTAATTCTTGGTCGTGTCTTCGGGTAGCATTCTTCCGTTTATATTTTATTGCCCATCAATTCCTAATTGTGAGGTTGAGGTGGAGACAAAAAACGCGACCAGTTCTCCTTATCATCAATATTAATTCGAGCGCTTTCGCCCTCACGGGCCTCTTCAGGAAACATCTTAGAAATTAGTGTGTCAAGTCTTTTTTTAAAAAAGGGGTCGCCAGTCAAAAAATGCTTTCATTCGTTGTAGCTCTTAGTAATTTATTAGTCTCTATGTTTCTAGTCACTTGCATCTTCTAGTCTTCGTTTATAATTATATTTTCAAGCTTTAAAACTAGATTAGGTATGCAACTGGGATAACTCCTCATCTCAAGACGAACCCTCTTCACGGGCGACCCCTTTTTTAAAAAAAAGACTTGACACACTAATTTCTAAGATGTTTCCTGAAGAGGCCCGTGAGGGCGAAAGCGCTCGAATTAATATAGATGATAAGGAGAACTGGTCGCGTTTTTTGTCTCCACCTCAACCTCACAATTATGTATCAGCGACAACAACCAATCAATTCCTAAAGTCAACTCTCCATCATTCTTCCCCGGGAGTTGATGGACGTGGAAAGGTCGATTAAAAGAAAAGTTCTCGAATAGAGGGATTTTTTGTTCTTATATGAGAACAACGCATTGATTCCTGAATATCCAAGAGCTGAAGTTTATGGAAAATTTCAGCTAACGGTTGAACAAAATACCTGTTGAGCAGAAACACCGGTTGTGATTAGTGAGGATCGATAGGCTTTGTATTTATAATTTTGAAACGGTCGAGGATGATTTCTATATTGAAATTAAGAACCATCAAGAGGAGGATCAACGCTTAAATCTTATGCAAAAGAAGATCCGCTGGAGCGAATTTGCGTTACCACTTGGAAATTCCGTCTATCCTTTCCATCTCAGGTCAAGGGCGTATATTTGAGAAGAATTAACGGCCAAAAGAATATCGAACGATTAAATAAAAGGAAAACCTCCGCTAGACTGCTGGCGTTAACATCAGCAATATTCGTGACGCTGAAGTAGACTCGTCTCACGTCTTTTTCTTTCCACCTGCAACACGAAATGATCCGCTTTTGTGAAATTTTGATAGCTAAATTTAATGCGGTTTTTCAATTGCTCATGAAAAATAAAAATATATTGTGGGCGAAAAGATGAAGTTATTTCTAGCTTTTTTTCATAACTGTAATAAAGAAAAATTTAACTTTAATACCTTTAATTTACTTTTATTTTGAACATTAAATAAAGAAACATCTACGAAACCATATTTTTCTAACAAAATACTACTTCAGAGAAACGGGAATTTTTTTTTTCATTAAAAATTTTTACGATTTGAAAAGTAATTTTAATTGATTATATTTTTAATCTATTTTTAAAAGCAGAATCGAACGGCAATATTCGGCTACAAATAAAGACTATTTCTGGTTGCAGCGCCTATGATTCAGCCCGCGGATGAAAAACATTGTACACAGGAATGTATTTCTATTCTCGTGATCATATTGAAGGTCTTCGAGAGTAAATATGCTCCCACATATTTTCAACGCATATAATCCGTTTGATATCGTAGAGATGGGATTTCATTCCAACCGTGTTTTTCAATCATGATTTTACAGCGTACTCAAGTTATGGCCACTTGAGAGGCTGAGATCGGATAGAAGATGAAAGCTGTAAAAATATGCAAGCTCTAAATTGCACATTTTTCCAGGACGAGATCGCGCCTGAGACTTTATTTAAGCCTACCGTTGAAAATTTGTACATTTTTTTTTTTTTCATTTTTTTTACGTGATAATACTTTTTGTTCTTCAAAAATGACTGACAAACTAAAATACTTGGGAAAAAAGTTGATCTATCGTTGTTAATTTGTTAAAATCCTTTCAGGAAATTCAACCCGTTGGACCTGGAAGCCAAAAAATATTTTACAAGCTGAATTCGGGCACGAGAAACTTCTGCAACGAACATCGAACAATCGAGGACCGCTAATTAGCTAATCATGCGCAATATTAGCTTATCATTTTCAATGCAAATGTCCAATTGATCAACAATCAATTACGTCCACCCACAAACGCGATTGACCTTCGTAACTCCTACTTCAAAGGATGTCAATGCAACGAGCGAAGAGAGACTCGTCCTTGCGTTTGACAATATAATATTTTTTTAATCGTTCAGTTAGTTACAAATTAATTTTGGTTTATTATTCAATAATGAGACATTGTAATTGACCAAAAGAAAAATGTTTAACCCGACCCCTAAAAAAAATTAGATGTTTCACTTTTCAAGGCATGTCCAATTTTCCCTTCTCTTTGACTCCCGTTTTACCTTCTCCGGCCACATTGACATGGTTGTGGGCCGGGCCATGCGTGCACTCGGTTTCATTAGGCGTTGTACTAGGGAGTTCTCGAGTATCGATGCTCTTGTCCACTTGTACAATGCTATGGTTCGGCCTGTGATGGAGTACGCCAGCGTGGTATGGACCCCCTATTATGACGTCCACAAGCACCAGATAGAGCGTGTCCAAAGGAGATTCCTCAGGTACGTGGCTTTTCGGTCGGGTAGGCTGGAGAGTTACCATCCTGACTCCCTGCGTCTCGAGATCGGGCTCCCAACTCTTGAGTGGCGCAGGCTTCTTGCTGACACCTTGTTTCTCCGGAAGTTTGTGACTGGCGAGCTTGACTGTCCCTCGCTTCTGGCCATGATCGGTCTCCACGTGCCCCCCTACCCATCCCGCCATTCGACGCTCTTTCACGTACCCTTCTCCACCACAAACTACCTCTACCACCGTCCTTCCTACCGTCTCCCCCGTCAGGCTAATGCCCTGATCGATTGTGCTCCTGAGCTCGACATGTTTTGCACTCCTGCCACCAAAATCCGAACGATCATTCAGCGGCGAGTGTGATCTCGACCAATCTTGCCCTCATTTCCCCAAGTCCCCATAACATAGCCGCAACCACCGTCGCATTTACCTAAGCCTAATATGAGCAACCATTCTACGGTATTTCGTTTATTTTCTTTTTTTCTAAACCTATATTGTATTTATGCTGTAGCGAAGCCTTTTCATGTCATTTTTCTTTTGTAAATTGAGCAGAATTGCTCGTACCATGTCTAAATAAATAAATAAATGTCAAATCCAAATATCCAATTAAAAAAAATTTTTAAAAAATAAAAATAAAAAAATACTCAGTTTGCCCTCTGTTAATATTTTGCTGAGAAAACTATAGCAGCTGAATTCTTGAAGTCTTCGCCAAAAATCTCTTGGTCTGTCAATGGCACGACTCTTCAGCCAAATCAATTTTAAGGGAATTTTTGGGGAGTTTTAAGGGAGAGAAAATTCACATTTTCCAACATTTTCAGACAAAGGTGTATTTAGTATCAATTTCTATAAACTTTTGGACGCTGAGTCGAAAGAGACCATATAGCGAGGTCGATAGTTTTAATGATTCTCAAGTTATCGCTGCTTTTGTGTAGAATTTTCGAGATCAGAAATAGGAAACTCGAGAATTCAAAGGTATTCTGGTATGTTTTTAACGGATAAAATTCGTATTTTCCAAGGTTTTTGAAACATAGTAATGTTTGATATAAATTTATAACGATTTTTTGGCACAGAATCGAATGAGACCATAACGTTGTCTGTAGCTTCAATGATTCTCGAATTATCTCAGCTTTTGTATTGAAATTTCCCTTAATAGATTATTTGACTCAAGATTATTTGGAGCTATAAAAACGTTCAATCCTCTTTAGAATAGTCGTCAAACACTCTTTGTAGTTATACCGTTAGACAAATAATTTAACTCTTAATTCGAGATTATTAAGGAGAAAACTATTTAAAATGACCGCAGCTGCTTGACCTTTTAGTTAGAAATCTGTTGTTAGGTGGAAACATTTACAAATGTTCGGAATAGTTACTATTACAAGTGGTTTGCCTTCTTAAATAATAATTAAACCAAAGGAATGATAAACCTCTGTAGAATAACTTGCAGCGTTTTTAGAACGTTTTATATTGTGGCAATTAAATTATACGCGATGGGATTAGTTTATGATTAAATAAAATAATAATTTCAATAATTAATAATAATATGATTTAATTATAATTTTTATCATTTCCAAGGTAATTTAATCAATTGCTATTATATCTTCAGTATCATTTATCGGAATTCAGCTCTCCTGATCTATGATGAAAATGAAAGTGAAATTGAAAATTCAAAGATGGAGAATTAAACTCTTACTCATCGTCATCATTTCATCTCATTTCAATCGTTATTCTTCTTTTACTGATCACCTCGCACTAATTAAGCGGGAGTAATGTAATTTTTGTCCAAACATTAGATTCTCCGAGAGGCTGGAAAATTCTTCAAACCTGTTCCGCAGTCGACTATCTATCTCAGCATTCTTTTCATCATTACGCAGTATTTCCCGAGCTTTCGGCCGCGAATTTAATTGGCCCATTTTATTTTGAACAGCTTTGCACATTATTAAGCTGCAGTTCCGAAAAATGCCAAAAAGTCCAGATTCAATTTGAGTAATTTTCAATTTAACTAGCGAATCATTGGCCAGAAGATCTGCTACAAGTTCAATTAAATCTATTTGTTCGATAAAAACAATTAGTCGCTGTCCTTTGACGACGATCGTTGCGGCTTAGTGCTGCTACTGTACACTTTTTTCTAGTGCAATTCTATTTGCAATACATTAGCCTTTTCGTCAGGAGCTGGATTTAATATAAGCCTTTGAATATAGGCAGTGACGCGTAAATAAAACCGATCGTTCGAACTAAAATCCTCCAATAAATCATGAACGTCAAGCTTTCATCGTCGATGATGATTCGATATTTGATAATGACCGAATTTCTACCCTGGGAGAAAATATCAATTTGGCTAAATATAGTGGCATGTCAAGAGAGGATCTGATTGCGGTACCGTTCCCGTTGATTCGAAATTCGCGCTGGATCAAACGAGCTTTCATTTTAACACGAAACAATATACCTACTTAATATATGTATTATCTTAACTTCATCTACTTCCTCACTGGATAAGTGCAATGAATCCCATCGTCATGTCATTTCTTACATGGTAGCCTCAATTTTTCGAAAATATAACGTAATTAATTATTTTTTTTCTATTTTTTTACTTTTTTAAATTGCATTTATTTACAAAAAAATTTTTTATAAAATTATATATTATATTATATATTAATTTTTCGCAAAATTAAATATCAAGTTCTCAATGCTACGGCTTCCTTGTGAGATGACTCGTGATGGAAACCGGAGCGTCTTAGATCAACAAAATCAGCTCTGATTTGGTAATCTTAAACTTAAACAATAAAACAATTAAAATGGTAAAGTGACAATACTCTTCGTCCAATAAATTTCACAATTATGTATTGTATAATCCTTTCAAACTTAATATGAACTTATCCAGCTCTACAACATTTCTCCTAATTTCTTCTGGTAGCTGAGGTAGTGTAACAGATTGATATTAAGGGGGAAACTCCGTAGCAACTATTGAAAATTGAATCATTTCAAAATCAATTAAGTTAAATTTTTTGGCAAAAAGTACAGTTGAATAGTGTCTGAAGACCATTCAACGCGTATAGAACGATTTGTATAGCTCCTCCGATAAGAACTCTCAAAATATCCCCTCGGGCCAAATTTCCGTAAATTTCCCAAATTCAACACAAAAGCTGCGATAACTCGAGAACCAATAACGCTTTCAACCCCGCGATGGTCTCATTCGATGCAGCGTCCTAAAATCGATAAAAATTGATACCGAATACTTTTTCTGAAAAACGTCAAAAAATACTAATTTTTTCCCCTCAAACCCATCAAAAATACGATGAAAATTGAGGTACCGAATTGGCTAAAAAAAATTGAGCCATTGTCAGACCAAGATTGATTTTTGGTAAAAATTTGAAGAATGTAGCTTTTATAGTTTGGCCGGAAAAGTGTTGACGGCGTACGGCGAGCTGAACGATTTTTCTAAATGGGTTATTCGGATTCTACATGCGTTGAAACGTAAAACATCTAATTTTGAGGGGTTAGAAATTTTTTTCTTCCTTGGGCGATCACAATGGGTAATTATTGAATAATAAACCAAAATTGAGGGCCTCTGAAGGAAACACTTTTTTTAACGGAGTCACTTTTGGTGTTCAATCCAAAAAATAAAAGTATTGCAGCCGTTATTGTGATTTAAACGCGGAAAAATAATAGAACTCATCAATGTTCAAAATTTTTAGAAAACGTGTATTTACAGTCTCACATACGACAGCACATTTTTTTTTTTTTTTTGCCGAATATTTTTGTGGTAAATTTTCGAGACGAAGAGCGTCGAAAAAATTAACGTCATTTTCTTAACTTCATTCTCCATTTTTTTCTTCTCTATATTTTTGGAACATTTTTTAACTAACCTGAGTAGAAGCGCTTCGCAGTAGTAACGCACGTAGCCGAAACGTCCCTGGAAGGAAGCTGGAAGTTGAGCTGGCAAAGTGAACTGAAACGGAAACGCGTGATTTCCGGGCCAGAGTTTTTCTCGAAAACCTGGGGAATAAACGATAGTTACCATTTACCGAGCATTGAGAATATTTATATATAATTTAGTATATATTCGTCTTCCTTTTCTTTGTAGGAAAAAAAGCTTTGTATTCGCCTTTTGCTTTGTATTCGTCATTTTCTTTGTAAAAAAAAAATGCTTGCGTAAGATATATTTTTCAGCTGAGGTAAGATGTACTTCGTATTATAGGGATCTCAAATGGCTACAAATAAAAGAGCAAAAATAATAATATGCGCGTGATAGTGAGGAAAGTACTGCAAACTGAAAAACCTGCGATTTTGTACCAATACGGTTATCGCTTATGATGAGTTCCCATCTCGAATTGAACTGATCCGACGTAATAAGCAACAACTACGAGATGGAAACGGATTGCAGAGAATAAAGGGGATTTATTGATACACGGAACATTGGAAATTATTTTATCGTATGGTCATTATTTGTTTGATTAAAAACGTTAACAAAACCAAAAAAGGAGACCACCCATTATTTGTGACAGTAATTATTCCAAACATTTGCGAACGTTCCCACTAAACAATAGATTGGCAACTATAAGGGAAAGCTCCGTAGCAACAAAGTATTGTAGTTTCAATCATTTTTCTATTTCAGAAGCTAAATTTTTCGCCTAACAGGTCCCTTCTTGATGCTATTCAGTACTGCTGATTCGGATATTTTTCCTAGATAAGGGTGATTCACAAACTGGAATCTGATAAAAACTGGTATTTCGGGTAATTTTGATGGAAGGCACTAGCAGCACTGATGACTAACCCATTGGACCTTGCCAACCAACAACCCAGTGTTGTCCTATTGGTGTGCTCTCTCTTAACTTAAATTCCATCCAATTTTGACCAAGAGGAGCTGGAGTGAACTTAAGCTCGGGTAAATAAATTTACAATGGTCTTTTTAGAAATTTTTAATAAATATTTTTCCAGTCTGACTGTCGGCGATTTTGTGTCAGGAAGAAATCAGAGAACTCTGCAAGTTTTTAGAAGAACCGAATCGAGCAGGAAAAAGTACGAAGCATTTTTAGAGTTACATTTTATATGAAATCGATCCACGGATTTCAACGCTGATTTTTAAAAGACGCCCACCAAATTTCAAAGTAAATCTACGGAAATTTGGCTGTTGTTTACGGAAAAACCACGATTTGCTCTTGCAAAACTGCTTTGGGGAATAGTCCAATTGTTTTTCATGTGGAGCGATTATAATAAATAATAATAGTATAAATATGTAATAATAATATATAATAAATATAATAGTAATAATAAAAATATATATTCGGTACTTATTTTTCGAAAGAGACGTTTCTTTCATTCATTTAACCTCATTTACATCAGTTCCCATATAAAGCTGCCCATTGACGACAACCCTTAACTTTCGTTTGTGCAAATGTCTTACTTGAATATTTGTGCCCGTAGAGGTACTCTTTGTGGAAGAAATATTTCTCGTGCGACGAGAAAACGGGTTTCGGTCCGAGCGATGATCTCGTCGAGGATTTCGACCGCAGTTTAACCGGTGTGCTCGGCGTAGGTGCTGCAGAAACCGTTGGAGCTGCTGATGCTGGCACGATTTTGTCTTTAGTCCATCCCTGAGCCGCATCGTTTCCACCGGCCTCGTTCTTTATCGGTGCTCTGGAAAAATCCAAACTTGCAGCTTAACAGCGAAAAATGAAGAGGAGAATGTTAAACAAGAGAAAGAAGGATTTTATTGCGATTATTGTACAATTTTGGTATTTTTCGAAAGCTCGAAAGCGCTTCAGGAAAACTGCAGTAATTTGAGATTAATGAAGCTATTCGTACTTGGATTTTACTCATTTCCAAAACAAGAAACAATTCCATTGAGAGGAAGTTAGCAAGTAGCAAATGATTTTTGTGTCTATCGTCGATATTTTAAATTAGGTACATAATCTCTGTTCATTGGAATAATCTGTCATATGAGATATGAATCTCGTGTTGGAAGATGAGTTCGACAGACTCTTTTTTGAGGTATCTAATTTTCTGGTTATCTATTACCTACTATACGTAGTTATGTATAATATGTAATTTTTGGTTTTTAAGCGCTACGGTTTCATACGTTAATTTTATATAGTTCTTCCAAGAAAATTTATATTGATTTTTTTTTAAATTTATCCTGTGAATATGTAGTACATCAATTTCTTCCTCAATGAGGAAGGGAGAATCTGCCGTCCTGAGAACTCGTAAGAATTAGAAACTGAATTTTTTTCTGGGAAACTGGTAAATCTGTATCTAGTGTTGGTTGTATGGGTGGGAGGGTTTTACTGCTTCTTTCTTATTTTTGCTTCAGGTAGTAGGTGTTAATTTTCGACAAAGGTAAAAATTTGGTGTCGAAGGAAAGCGTACATCGGCACGCTCTCATCAAAATACGCCAGCAACGGATCTGAGTGAAATACTGGGCTCACACAGACCTCGTAAATCGATTGAAAATTAACTGAAATCAGTTCAACTCCCAAACACCTCTGTCTTACAATTTCGATTTTATTTATTTATTTATTTTTTTTTGAAATTTTATTTTATTATTATTCTATTTTTTTTCTACGCATTTTACAGTTTTTTTTTGCTGTATTATAATTTTTTTCTGTATTAGTATAATTACTCATCAGAATATACAAGATATTCCTACCAGGTTAGTAATTCTCAATCATGGGAACGTACATTTATAAATCGCTTCTTACTCGCCATAGAACATTGAGATCATATCTCAGCTGTGCAAAGTTCTATTTCAATCTCGCCCTACGAATGAAGTTGAAACTAGTCCTCGGGCCATCTCGAACTGAAAGTTCAACTCGCTACATTTGCAAAGCTGAAGCCGCATATGGCTCTCAAATTTAATCGACTCGCCGGACGAATCTCGACGAGAACTTTTCCTTCGAGTAATTTCCTCTTTTAGTGTGAAAACCGTCGGCACTTTTTTCTCAACGGATTGAAAAGTTGATGAAATCCAAGTTTGGTGGCAATAAAAATTATTTCGAGGCTCGAAATAAAAATAAACTTCAAAAATCATGAATAAAGATGAGCACACATTGAAGAGCCTATTTATTTTCGGTTTGAACGAAGTCCTTCCATCTGAAAAACTATATTATTTATCATACGTTTTTCGTATTTTTTTTTTATTTATTTATTTTTTTTTTTTTCAATCCAATTGCAGTTTTTTCTTTCTTTTGTCAGGACTTTACAATGGCATTCGTGTCAATGAGCATTTTCAGAGTCGAGCGCAACTGACTGTGAGTAACTTTTATTTCTTTTTTTCCAAGAACGAACATCAATTTTTCATTAAAGATTTATATTCCGCGCGAAATTTGTTAAAAATTAGACACTTTTTTATGTTATTAATTTTTATATATATTTTTAATACTATCGTTTTATTATTTTTTTTTTTCATGAGAATCTATAGTGGATTTATTTATTTATTTACGAGCAGATTCCAACTGTTGCACTTCAAAGCCGATCCTTACAGAAAATAAATTCATCCGCGCTGCCGGACTTTTTCGTTCGTTTTACTTTTTTTAAACACCCGGTGAGAGATAGCCAATAGCATGGAAATCTGATCCTGTTCTGGGCACGTTCGTTTGTGCTTCTGCTATCGTACGGTTTTTCATTGTCTCGACCCGAACAGACAGATCAATACTGTTTTTCATCATTCGCTTTGTCTTTTGAAGGAAGCTGGAGAGCGAAATGTCAATATTAGTTTACAAGTGAAGACTCTGAGGGTTGAAAATCGCTCTGCAAATCCGCCGTCCTTTTGCAGTGCTTATGAGGATTCCGCTCCATCCTCTAATGCTCCACTAATGCTGCTTATTTCGCCCTCAAATGCTAGAACATCTAATACTCCGCTAAAACAATAATTAGAGCGCGATGTAATTTCACTAATCTCAGACTTTCAAATGGCAAACGTAATGAAACTCACCGACTGTTGTTATGCAGTATATACTGCTCTGAATATAATATATTTAGTGCTATGTATTCCAGAGCCCTCTGAGTGCATCAACGTTTCAAGAGGAAAATAGTCTCCGTTCGATTATTATATTGTATCAGCGAATAACATAATATAGAGTGGGAATTATAATTTTTTCGTGGGCGATCGTTCGGTTGTATATGAACAAAAAAAACTGTTTAGCCTGCTCGAACAGTTACGAAAATCCTCGGCGACTCCCACGTTTGAATAAACGGCGAGTAATTTTATTGGAAAAGCAATACAGCAATGGGGAGAAATGTTGATTTTACAAAGCGGATTACCATTATTCGAAGAGCTTAGCTCCAAAGCCAACTGAACGAAATAAGGCGAGCAGACAAATGTCGAAAGAAAAACCATGAACGAATTGAGCCGCTGTTTTGGGAACTCGACCGGCTAAATGTTATTGCCTAATATGCTTCCGATGACGAGAAAAGCACAGAGGGCGATACTTTGAAAAATATTTTAAAATTAGACATTTTCAGGCCATAGCGAACATTCGAAAACTTGGACCGTTCAAGTATTGATTTTTGCTGCTAGAGAAACCCAAAATGGAAATAAAAATCGATGGCTACAGGACAACATGTGTTATAAAAATTTAGCTGGTTTTCAGGAGAGAGAAAAAACGTTTTAAAAATAATGGGACAATTAGTGTTATAAAGAGTGCAGAAGTGGGGCAACCTGTGATATCATGCTACATCCTATATAAGTTAGATAGTGGCTCAATTCAGGAAAACACCTTGATAACACTTCTTGCCGACAAGAATGGTATAACAGATGTTGTTTAAGCGGGAATAACTCATTCCCAGAGCTACCAACAAAAAAAAACTGAGGTGACCACGAGATTTGGCTTGAAATTCTGAATTAAAATCATCCAAAACCTCAAAAATAATTTTTTTTCATAATATAACATGTTGTCCTGTAGCCATCGAGATGCTGTTGTAATGGTTAAGTTAAATTAAAAAACCTTGCAAATCATTGTACAGTGGTTGATTATTATTTCGCTTCAATAATGATTAAGAATCCATCTGTGATAGTAATTATTCCGAAGATTTGAGAACATTCCCGCCGAAAAACAGATTGGTAACTATAGGGAAAATCTCCGTGGCAACGATTGTAATTTTAATCATTTTTTATTTTTTCTTAATTTTCAAGTTAATAGCTAATTTTTTTGCCGAGCGAAGTGGAATAGAGAGTTTGACGAGCATTCCAATGAGAATAGAACGCTTTTTATCGCCCCGAAAATCACGAGTAATAAAAATTCCTCACGCCAAATTTCAAAAATCTCCCAAATTCGACATGAAAGCTGCGATAACTTGAGAACAATAAATCTACCGACCCCGCGATGGTATCATTCGATTCAGCATCCGAAAAGCTATAAAAATTGATAAACTGATTGATACCAAATAAATGAAAAAAGTTGGAAATGCTTTCTCCCCCTTCAAACCCGCCAAAATAGTCTTAAAATTGAGTAGCAGTTTGGTTAAAGAACTGACCAGTTTTCAGGCCAAAATTGATTTTTGGTGAAAATTTCGAGAATTTAGCTCTTATTGTTTCGTTAGAAAAGTGTTGACGTCTTACGGTACAAGGACAGAATTTTTGTAATTTTAAAATTATTAAGTATAGAACGATTTTTATAGCTACAAAAACTCTCGAGCTATACCTTGAAAATCTCCCAAATTCGACACAAAAACTGCGATGATAATTCGAGAAACAAGTTTAGCTTTTAGAGTTTCATCAGAAAAGAGTCGACGGCGGACGGACAGAAATTTTTTTTTTGTTTTTTTTTTTCTAATTTTTTTCTATATTAGGATTCTGCATACCTTGAAACTTAGTATATCAAATTTTGAGGGGAGTTTGAAAAAAAAACTTTTTTATGCGATTACAATTTTTTATTATTGAATAACAAACCAAAACAGAATCTCTGTCTAGGAAGTTTTAGCTTCAATTATAAGTATTGATGATTTGGCTGAAATTTAATCCCGGTTTTCTCAAAACTTCAAACTCTGACTTTTGTTCTCAGCAAGCAATATAGATAAACCATTGTAAAGCTCAAGAAAAACAAATTTTCGAAGCCCCTCAGAATTGGATGTTTTCGCTTCAAGCCATTTAGAATCCGAAATCCAATTAAAAAAATTCTATCCATTCGCCGTAAGCAGTCAACACTTTTCTTCGTAAACTATAGCAGCTAAATTCTTGAAATATTTACAAAAACTAATCTTGGTCTGACAATAGCGAGAAAATAATTTTTCTTTGGCGATTAGAGTGGTTTGTTATTGAATGATAAACCAAAACCTACTGAAATTCGATATCGTTCGCAAAATTCACCTTCGTAGCTGAATTCAACGTACGTTTAAGGTACTTCCATTTACTACATGAACATGGGACTGAAAATATTTCGATAGGTTCTCAAGCTTCGCCACAAAAGAACTTCGAGCGAAAGCGGTTACTGATCAAGGGTCGACACTGAAACGGGCAGTTTACGTTCAATACCGTCCGATGTCGGCGGAAGGAAAAGCAGCGGAAGTCGGTAGAATACAGTATTGTCAGCCTGAGGGGCTAGGTCGTAAAATTCTTCGAGATATTCCGTTTCAGAATGGCCTTGCGATTATGCGCGACTGAACGATAGAACCCGCCCACGGCCAGCGGAGGAAAATATTGGACTCGTATCTCAACGGCTGAACTTTTTCCCTCGATGCGTAAAATCTATTCGGAAGCTAACAATGTTTTTTTCTTGCGAATCAAGGCGAATTTAATATTTGGCTCGTTCCTTTAGGTATATAAGGAGTTGACATAATTGATGTACTACTATTTCATATAAATTGAATATTTATTTTCGTTCTGAAAACATTAGAAAAGAGGATAACTTAAATATAAATAATAATAATTACCTATAAAAGAAAATAAGAGAATATAAATAATCCCAATTATCGCCCAAGAAAAAACATTTTCTAACTCCCCTCAAAATTCGATTTTTTATGTTTCAAGCCATATTGAATCCGAATATCCAATTAAAAAAAATTCTATCAAAACTATAATAGCTACATTCTTAAATTTTCATAAAAACCAATCTCGGTCTCACAACGGCCCATTTCTTGAATTAAATTGGCACCTAAATTTAAGGGTATTTTGGTGGGTTTGAGGAGATGAAAATTCTTATTTCCCAAGATTTTTGAACGCTGAATCGAATGAGACCATTGCGGGGTCGATAGCTTATTGGTTTTCGAGTTATCGCAACTTTTGTGTCGAATTTGGGAGATTTTCAGAATTTTGCCATAACTCGAGAGTTCTTGGAGCAATAAAAATCGTTCTATACTCATTGAAGTGGTCGTCAAACACTCTCTTCAGCTATATCGTTAGGCAAAAAATTTGGCTTTAATTAGGAAATTAAGAAAAATTAAAATGTTCAAAATTACAATAGTCGCTACGGAATTTTTCACGGTAACTACAAATCTGTTTTTTCGGTGGGAACGTTCACAAATATTCGGAATAATTACTACCACAAATGGATAGTCTTCTTAAATCAATATTAAAGCGAAGGAATAATTAACCACGGGTACAATCATTTGCAGCGTTTTTAAAATAATATCGTTCAAATGAGAACAATAACAAACACGTATTAACTTCACTCTATGAAGTTCACAGTAACTCGAATCATAAAGTCAGCCGATTGTCCACTTGTCCAAACAATGAAGAGGAATCCTATTCTGGCTGGCAGAACTCTCGATCCTCAATGGAATTTACATCCATTACATTTTTGTTTACAAGAGACTAATATTTACTCTGCATAGCCCTTCGTTTTTCCCTGGGACTGGGCCTGATACGATGGAATGTGAATAAAAATTATGCAAACCAGCCGATCCCTTTTCGATTTCCTCTCGATCATCTTAAAACTTCTAGCATTACAACGCGCCGCACAAAATTACCATTTTTTTGTTAGTTTCCCCATACACGGACATTATGGTTAATTATTCAATTGTAATCACCCAAGAAAAAAAATCCGAGCATTTGTGAACGTTTCTATAAAATAAAATAAAATTTAAAAAAAAATTGGTAACTAGGGGAAACTCCGGAGCAACTATTGTAATTTTAATCAATTTCCTTTTTCTTGATATTTCTATTGAAAGCTAAATTTTTTGCCTAACGGTACAGGTAAAAAGAATATTTCGTTCCAACGATTTTTATAGCTCCGAAAACTCTTGAGACAAATTTCTGAATATCTCCAAGTTCAACACAAAAGCTGCGATTACCAATAAAGTAATCGACCTCACGGTGGCCTCATTCGATTCAGTGTCCAAAAATCGGTAGAAATTGATACATAATAAAACGTTGGAAAATACGAATTTTTCCCCCTCAAAATCCCCTAAAAATACCTTTAAAATTGAGGTAGCGGTTTGGCCAGAGAAATTGAGCCATTTTCAGAACAAAATTGGTTTTTGGTGAAAATTTCGAGAATTTAGCTATTATAGTTTCGTCAGATAAAAGTTGACGCCTTAAGGGACGGCTCCGAGGGTGATCTTGAGCTCAGCCATTGTAGATGCGGGGCTAAGTGTTGGGGGCACGATTACTGGCTGTCAAGGAATCAAGGAACATAATCCCCAGGGTATTCCTGGAACTGTGGAGCGGGAGGGACGAAAATTTGAAAATTAGCCCACACGTGGTTGCTATGTTGGAGAAAAAGGTTGATAAATCGAGCGACGGCTGTTTGTGAGTTCTGCAGTGTCCAACAAAATAACAGATTTCGGAGAACCGGAGAAAGATCAATAAAATTAAAACAGGGAACTGATCGGTTCAGAGAAGTTGGTTCGAAAACAAGACGGGAAAGGTAGAAGGATGAGGGGTGGAAAGAGAAAAAAAGGTGAAAATGACTGTACAGCGGTTTATTATTACTCTTAGTTAATACCCTCATGCCAAATTTCTGAAAAATCTCCAAAGTTCACCACAAAAGCTGCAATAACTCGAGAACCAATAAAGCTATCGACCCCGCTATGGTCTCATTCGATTCAGTGTCCAATAATCTGAAGAAATTGATACGTAATACACCCTTTCCTGGAAAACGTTGGAAAATACGAATTTCCCCTCCCTCAAAACCCCCCAAAAAACCTTACAATTGAGGTAGCGATTTGGTTGAAAAAGTGAGCCATTGACAGGCCAAGATTGATTTTCGGGAAAAATTCAAAAATTTAGCTCTTATTGTTTCGACAGAAATTGTCATACGATGGACGACGGATTGTTTTCTCGGATATTCGGATTCTGCATGCCTTGAAATGTAAAACATCAAATTTTGAGGGGGGTTGGAAAAATTTTTTCTTGGGCGATTGCTATGGTTTATTATTGAATCATAAACGAAAAAAAAAATGAGGAAAGGAATGGTGAAAAATTTTTGTTTTCCTTTGGCAAAGCGTGGCATTCCGACGAAAGGGGATTCACAGGGGGATGAAACTTAAACTTCGGTGGAAAGTCTGAATATGGCCAGATGAGATGATTTTGCAAGAGATATTGCGGCTAAAGTCATAATTTGAATGAAAAAAGGTTTTTCTTGGTTGAGTCGTCGCATCTCTCATTGTACTGGGTTGGTGAGGGGGAGAAGAACTAGGCGACATATTCTCCGATTTTTTATTTTCTGGCCGAGTACTTTCGCCCCTTCGGGCATCTTCAGGCCAGAAAATAAAAAATCGGAGAATATGTCGCCTAGTTCTTCTCTCCCTCACCAACCCAGTACAGTAAAAAAGTTTGTCAGGGGGTTGTGAGGGGGAGAAAAACCAGGCGACTCATTCTCCAATTCTTTATTGGCTGGTTTTTCTCCCCCTCACAACCCCCGGACATCAAGAAATGCGATGCGAAGGAAAATTAAAATAGCTTGTCTATTTGAAAACCAATTTAAAAAAAAAAATCGATTTTGGCGTGGTGTGTACTCGAGATTTCAGGACGTTAGAGGGAAAATCTAGGAGATTCTCAGCCATGGCCTTAGTCTCTGTCTTAGTATCCCTGCATAGTTGCGGCGAAGTAGTTATACTTATTGGACTATCTTTTGGCAAACCCTTCCGTTTTCTTTGAGTGTGATAAATCGCCTGGTCCAAAATCACTGGCTGGAAGCGATCTTCATTCGTCTATTTTTATGTAATTGCTAACATTCACTAGCACAAATGATTTTTTGAAATAAATGATCCGATGCTGCGATTTCCACTGTGTATAACGTACGCGTAGCTATCGCATTGTTATATTTTTATTATTTTCTAGTCTGTTTATCTAAAAATCATCTGCCATGCTCAATATTATAGAACTCTCAGATTGTCCGCAATCAAAGCCTCCGACTTCATCGACTCTTTAACCCAGTTGTCTGCGCTATCGACCGATTTCGGTTTTATTTGTCGCTTGAACAGTTCGAAAATACTTCCTAAGTCAAACCTTTCAAACGTATAGGACGATAAACTTTCGCGTAATAGGCGACTGAAGGCAGCGGAAGTTTGAGCGACCGGCTAACTTTTACCAAACTTGGCCCGAAGCGATCGAGTATGTAATACGTTGAATGCGAGGGCCCTGACGAAGTTGTCGAGCTGATCTGGAAACTCGAGCGTATTATAGCGAGCCTGAGGTGTGCAGCTGGTAGATTCTCGACTACCTCGTTCCACACAAGCATAATCCTCGTTAATTAGTCATCCTAAATACGCAGTTCTTTGTTCACCTTGTTGACAGTCAATCATGAATGTTTTCGAAGAAACCGAGAACACGAGTTGCTCGAGGCGGATAGTGAGAAGTGAAGGAAATGCAGTTATCAAGGGAAGTTCTAAATGTATACGGTTTCAGAACAAACGACGTAAGGAAACTTTCTAATCCTCCATTCGATTATTTTGTCTAGACATCGAGCGGCTTAATAAATTCGAAGCTAAAATTAACTCTAGTTAAAAAATTGATTCTTCTGAAGGGCTTTGGTGAGGAAATTATGACTGAGAAGCTTGACCTCTCGTGATGAAAGTTCAGAAGCTCAAAGACATTCTAAACAGACTTGAGCTCACCTTTCGAAGCACAAAATTTCTACCCATGAATATTTGGAAAAAAACTAGTTAACGTAGCAAATTGCACGAAATATCTTCTATGGCGTGTGAGCCTAATGAACTAGACAAATTTTTCTAAATTAGCGACAAGAAAATCTAGGGAAATTACAATTCCTCTACTATGGTTATTTTCCATGATAGTATAATCGCATTCGGAATCAAATTGTCCCGCAATCGTATCGTAATCCCAAGTGAAGACCACAAGGGAAAAAGGAGGAATGTCACTTTTTTCTCAAAAATGAATGAAGTTTGGTAGCAATGTCTCCCTTAGATCTAGTTTCTATATCTTAATCCAAAAATGGAAAAAACGGGGAGGAAAGACCTGAACATTTGCAAACCGACATTTACAGTGAGAAAAGGAGGAAGGTCAAATAAACAGGGAAAGAAAAGTACCACGATCTACTTCATTTACGACAATTCTGCCTTCAAATGAAATCAAGGAGGTTTTTCACTAAACTGCCCTTCAAACGCGCACCGAAAAAGCCAGTGAAGAAAATTAGTGAAAAAAAAACTAGAACGTGATTTATTCAGAAATTCCCCCTTTTTTTTCTTAGGGAAAAACTGCTTTTTTTTCTAATAAAACGATTTCATGTTATTAGTGTTTTTCAAATTTCCAATACCTCCGTTTTTTTTTTAAGATGAATAGATGAAGGATAGCAGAAAAATCGTTGGAACTTTAAATCCTGCAAGGATCCACGTCAGAATTAGCTTCAAACTTGAAAATTTGATTATCTCGAAATGAAAAAAGTGACATTTCCCCTTTTTCCCCTGTGGTCTTCAAGTGTTAAAAATCTCCAACATCTCCCCACATTCAATCTCCAACTAATTGTGGTTTTCTTGCAAACAATTACCCAATCTATTCGCGGATTTAATTAACGCAGGTTTCGTTGATTACCCCGGGGAAAACCGCTTGATATACACGATTCCTTGGGTTGGAAACTTTGTCCGGTATATTGTCGAGATTAATATTATCGACAAGTTCCCGCTAGCTGTTCCTGTTTAGGTTTACAAGGTACGATGTTCATGCAGCGATCAGCGCAGCAGTATTTTGGCAATATTTCACCCGACGAATGTTGTGTTAGCTTGATAGAAATGATTTCAAGCAACGTAATGCGGAGTCCCATTTTATCATCGCGATGGAATGAGAATCTTCTGTATCCGGTATTTTCAATATAGCGCCAAATCACATTTTTTGGCTACGAGCCAATATGATTCGGGCCTCACTGGCCATAAACAACGGTTCTCCCTTTCTACTAAAATATGTGTTGAACGGGGGATGAAAAAAAAAATTTCCAGGTTTTTTTTTTGACGAGGTAAATTCACATCGAATTCTGCCTACTCGCAAGGATGATTATTTTTACCCACGATACGTGAAAATATCAATAGATAGGTAGGTATGTTACAAAAATGGAGAGTTTTAGAACTTAAACGTGGGAGTATTGGTTACTTTGTTAAGCCATATTATGTCTCTTGTTCAAGCTTCAAGTTGTATTTTTTAGTTTGAACAGCTGGTCGCCTACTTCAGTATCATTGCAATCAGCCGGTTGCTATAGGTAACGTGAAACTGCCGATTCACGTCTGGAATGTTCCATTCTTGTTCGATTCGATTGTTCTATTCGATTACTGTCTTCTTATCTGCTAATGGCGTCCTACATTGTGTTTTGATTAAAAACTTTAAATTGAAATAAATACAGTCCACTTTCAAGTTGTTTATGTACACCTCGTACACTCTAATGGTCACAACAATCCGCCGTCCAAACCACCAAAAGAAACGAATGATTTAATGAAGTAACCAATACTCCTGCGTTTCAGTTTTAAAAACGCTGCTAATTATTGTACAGTGGTTTATTATTCCTTCGCTTCAATAATGATTTAAGAAGACTATCCATTTCTGATAGTAATTATTCCGACCATGTGTGAACGTTTCAACCGAAAAACAGATTGGTAACTATTGAATTAGATTGGTAACAGATTGGTATAAGGGAAAAGTCCGTAGCGACTATTGTAATTTTAATCGACTTTTAATTTAATTTTTAATCACTTTTAGTTTTCTTAATTTCCTCATTAAAAGCTAAAATTTGCCCTACCGTAGAGTGACGACCATTCCAATGGGTATAGAACGATTTTTATATCTCGAAGAACTCTCGAGTTATACTCTCATGTCAAATTTCTAAAATACTCCCAAATTCGACACAAAAGCTGCGATAACTCGAGTACCAATAAAGCTATCGACCCCGCAATGGTCTCATTCGATTCAGCGTCCAAAAATCTATATAATTTGATACCAAATAGACGTTTTTCTGAAAAACCCTGGAAAATATTAATTTTCTCCACCTCAAAACCCCCAAAAATACCCTTAAAATTGAGCTAGCAAGTTTGTTCAAGAATTGGGCCGTCGTAGGGGCAAGATTGATTTTTGGTGACAATTTCAAGAATTTAGCTATTATAGTTTGGCTGGAAAACTGCTAACGGCGTACGGCGTACGGACGGAATTTTATTTTATAATATTCGGATTCTTCATGCCTTAAAACGTAAAACATCAAATTTTGAGGGGGATTAGAAATTTTTTTTCTTGGGCGATAACAATGGTTTATTATTGAATAATAAACCAAAAGAGAACAAGGACATTTTTACCACACTTTCTCTCCCAAATGTCAGGCGACGACATTATTTTGTTGTCCATGGAACTGCAATGGGATGAAGTGTGTGGTAGAGCTAGGGGCCTAAATAATGTCACATTGCTGGACTAGGCGATCCCGCAGCGGTGGAATACCATAACGACCAAAATACCTTCAATAACATAAGAGCTTCACTGCAGTCGAAATTCGCAGTTGATGCACCGACTTTGATAAAAACAAACTCAACTCTTTTGGGACTTTTTTTCTCTTCTTCTTTTTTACCCTGTCATTTTTTACGCAAGCATTTGAACCAAAATTTTCCTGACTAGAAATTGAAATGCATTTACATTTTGTTAGTTACATTTTTGCGTTTTTTTATCGGGTGGTCCGCTCCGACGCCTTCGGGGACGCTGACGCAGGCTTCGCCGATGAATTTTACCACCACCGCTGCAACAAAGGAACCATTAATATTAATTAAAATGCTTTTAAAGGGCGAACAAAAGTGAAATTTTCAGTTCGAGTGGAATGCTAAAATAAAATAAAAAGCTGACAGGTTCGTAAAGATTATTGTCAATTATATTTTTTGGAATATTTTTCACACGGACTTGTCTAATTGATTTTTATCGCGTATACGACATGGATGTATTTTTATCGCAACCCACGAATCTAGTTAATTAAAACTTCGACAGCGACATCCAACTGAAAGTTCGGGTGATCCTACTACCAAAGCGACCCTTAATAGTTTCCCGTGCTCGATAAACTAACGAGACCCACAAGTTTCGAGCAAAATCGTCAGAGTTCCGAAAAAAATTAATTGATTTGCTAAAGGCCGCAGTCAAAGCGATCCAAGGACATCACGCTATTTCACTTCATGAGAACTTGGCGGCGGCGACGATTGAAACAACCCAATCAATGACCGTTTCGTGACCTCGCTTCTATTCTGCCCGGTAATATTTTCATATGATGGCCTTTTGAATAATTCACTCCAAAGGTATTTTCAACCTGCTAAAAATCAGCTGAGTTTTTTAATAAAGTACAGCCAAGCGGAACCTTTAGTACGATATTTACGTACTTAGATGAGTTGAGCGAGGCAAATTCGGAATATTGTATTTTGTCATTGGCTCTCGGCTCGTCCTCTTTCAGGTTGGTGAAGGCAAAGTTGCTCATAAGTTCAATCCATGCGATTTAACAATCTCTGCCACCAGTTGTGGGAATATGCGTTCAGCGGTCCGCATAGCAATGGTGATGCCCGAATGAGCGAAAGTACTTGGAGAATGGATACGGGTGAAAACGGGTCGCCCTCCCTTTCATCCTCAAAATTTAGAATTTAGAATTTATTTATTTCTATACAAAAAAACAAAAACAATATTTTTACATATACATTGAATTGGGCGTTAAACACCGCTAACAATAAAGTTGTATCTACCACATAGGCTCAATAATATTCAATTTCAAAGGAAATAATCTTCGATATGAGACGTAGCTCGTGTCGGAAGATGAGTTTGTTCAACAGCCTTCTTTCTTAATTCCGAGTCAGGGCTTTCGTCGTCTTGCTCTCCATAATATATTCAGTAATTAAATTTCACTAAGAAGGAACTCCGTCAGCTGCCCTTTAATTGATCCGGTAAATTTGTTATATAATTTTTTTTTTCGCAGAGTGGTTGGAAAGTTATTGAAAGCTTGCAGTCCTGAATATTTATATGATTTTTGTGCAAATGAGGTGTGGAAAAGCGGAAGCTCAATTTTAAAATCGGTTTTGAGATTGTAATGTTTGGTTTTTATAATGTGCTTTATGTTATTGTATATGATCAGTTTTGAGAGTGGGAGTATTTTTAGTTTTGTGAAATTAGTTGCAAAGGCTCTCGTTCTTGTACTCCTCGTGTGAACGGTCCAATCGGGGTCTTTGCATATCGAGCCTATGCTTCGCGAGCCTCGTAAGAGCATTCCGTCGCTCTCAGGCCCTTACGGCTCTTGTTTTCCGGGTGCAAGTTCAGCTTGGTTCACTGACTTCAGAGCCTTTTCTTAGCCAGCCCCAACCGAGGTATCGTATGAAAGTAGGTAACCATAGGTTATACCTAGCCGTTACGGCCGCCATGTTTTGTAGGTTTATAGTTGCTCACGCTCAATAAGCAATACAATACGAGCTCACGTTTCCTTGAAAACCGGCTCCAAAATACACTGGACCTCCAACATTCTAAATAGTTTTATAGCCAGTTACACTGTAGCTTGGAAGCTATGAATTGACGAACTATCTTTCAAAATGATAAAGGCGAAGTGGTCCTGCCATGGTTCTAACGTCATCCATTCAACAATCTCTGCTACCAATTGTTGGAAAATGCGTTCTGCTATCTACACGATGCCCGAACGGGCGAAAGTAGTTGAAGGATCGATATGGGTGGAAATGAGCTGCCAAGTGTGTCTCCCTTTCAACCCCATAGAAAATTTGTCATCTTTCTGATTGGTGAAGACGAAGTTGCCTTAGCTCAAAAGTTCAGTCCATGCGATTTAACAATCTCTGCCACCAGTTGTGGGAGTATGCTTTCTACGGTCTGTATAGGACTGGTGATGCCTGGTGAAAGTTGTTTGTGAATGGATATGGGTGAGAACGGGTTGCCTGGTTGGTCTCCTTTCCAACCCCCAAAGTTAACTGCAAAGGCTGTTATTCTTGTGTGGCCCGTGTGAAACTGTACACTCAGACTCTTTCCATTTTGTGCAAGAGCCCTGGCTTCCTGAGCCACGCAAGAACATTCCGTCCCTCTCGGCTCTCATGGCCAGAGCTGAGCTTGGCTCAGCAACTTCAATGATTATTCTACTAGTCAGTCCATACTTCAAAGATTATTCTCTTAGGAGTGCGTATTTCTTCGTATGAAATAAATCATAGGATATACCTACCCTTCAGGGCCGCCGTGTTTTGTTGGCTTACTCACTCTTCCATGATATGCTGGCGCAAAAACTGGTCCCAAAATAATTTTCTAAATAGTGTCATAGCCATTTACTATGCTGCTCGAAGCTAAGGAATGACGAATACGTCATAGATTCGAAGCTCATAAATATTACACATTTTCTGAGGTAGATTGAAAAATTTTCCAGGCAAAGTAAATGTTTTCCAAGTCAACTGAAGAATTTTCCTTGCTATCTTAGCAATTTGCCTTACTAGATTATGATTTTTCCTAGTCTAAACAGAAATCTCCAAACCATTTGAGCACTTTTCCGCACAATTTTCTCAATTTTATTTGAAAAAATCGTAATATTTTTCGGATAATTCGTGGTAGACAAAGAAAGTTACTCATTTTTGTCTGGCGAAATTCCAAATTTGACTCGGAAAAAGCTATGTGCGTTTGTAGTCAGCACTAGTTGGCAAAGATTCTTACCTTGTACTGCTATACTAGCTGACAGGTAGACCAAAACTTGCCCCCGGATATCGTCCCCGGAAAAGAAAACTTTGTCCGGTTCCTCCAGGATCAGCTCCAACCTCTCCATAGTCATCCATATACTGGAACAAACAATTACTGCATTTAATCTTGAGTAATTTCTTTCCAAAAAAAAAAAAAGAAAAAAAAGTGCTTTCGCCATTCAAGGCCTCTTTATGAAACATCTTCTTCTTTTTTTAATCGGTCCTGTGATTAGCTCCACAAGGCTGGGATTGAGATGAACAGGAAATTTCTAAAACACGTTTGCTTTTTGAACCTAGAGTCGAATAAATTAAAATAATAAAGAGTGGGACTTGATTCAAATGACTTGAATAGGCCCTTATATAAGCCTTGAATGACGAAAGCGCTCGAAGTATAGAAGTTCAAATTAGATAACGTCGCTGCTTTCATCTCAACCTCATCCCCACGTCGTTTTTAAAAACCTGCCATTCATGGGCGCAGAGTTGTATTTTTAACCGACTTCAAACAAGGAGGAGGTTACTATGGTCGTCTAGCGGGATTTTTTTTTTTTTTTTTTTTTTTTTCGGTATGTGTTGTCCACCGGCGTTCAGCTCCTGTACGTCCGATCGGGTTACTTTTTTTTTGTTTGAAAGGGTTACTATCCAGGTAGGTCCCATAATTTTTTCAATTGAGTCCATCCAGTAGTTACGTCTCCAGACGCGGAGAAACGCCGGAAAACGTGATTTTCGCGAAAAAAGGAAGTTTTGACTTTGCAAGCTTATAACTTCTAGAATACTTGCTCGATTGTTTTGTTTCTGGTGTCATTTTGTTCATAATTTATCTGCCTACAAGGGCCTAGCTCCAATTTTTCGTTCGGCATTCTAATATAGCGTGTAGAGAAGAAAGTGTAACAAAAAACGTGATGCCAATTTTCACTTTTTTGAGGTTTTTCGAGCACCGTTCCCAACCACGTCGAGAAAAAAAATATGAACACTATTGCACTTGAAAGCACTTAGCTAGAGCTTTCTAACGATGGTAAAAAATCAAGTTTAGGTGGCATAATAAAGGAGCAATCGATGTTTTAATGGACCTGTGTTTGAGACCTCATAACTTCCAAACCAAAACTGTTTTTCCATCGTTTTTAAACTTAAACTGTTCAAATTTGAGTCTAGTTTACGTGATTCAAATTTGGTATTGATTGGATTAAAAGTAGATACTTTTTAGGCCGTATTTCTAAAAAATTTGTTTCAAAATCACGTTTTTTGGACTATTTATGCTTGTAGAAAAAAAACTACGTTAGTCATAGCATTCTCGTTAGAAGATTTGAATTCAACGTTAAATTTTCAATAAATAACATGGTTTTGAAGGCCAAATAACTTCATTTTAATGCACAAACGATTGGCGAATTTCTGAAATTTGGTTCGGATTCTTTCATTCAGTGTGAATGCGGATACGCTTCAGGAAATCATCACTCTATTATCGATAGAGAAATAAAGAAAGAGTGAATTGGTGCAATTTAGTAACCAGCAATGGTGTAGACAATTATTTGAGTTTTCTAAGGTGTATCAATGGGATCAAAGTATCCGGTATGTTGACCAAGATACCCAAATCAGTGGATGGATTATTCCAAACGTTCAAACTCACTCTCAATCAACATAATAACATTGAAAATAGTTAGGTAATCATTATACTTTAGAACTTCAACGTTCAACGGACTTATGAATTGAGTTTGACAAGAACACAATAATGAAAGCTTGAGAAAATTCTGTAAAGAGAGCTGTCCATAATTGTAAGTCACTAAAAAGAGAAAAATAAAAAAAAACTTTTTAAAAAAAAAAATAAAACCGACTTCAAAAAGTTTGTCTATAAAATACACTCTGAAAAGGAAAAAATAACAAAAATGTCCCAACTTCGCAGCTACTCATTCGCCAACTACACATTTTAAGGACTACTTTACTACTCGTATTGACCTGACCACTTCCTGATTGATTGGATCACCTTCCCTAATAATATAAAAATTACTATTTCTCATTTCCCAAATGATTAAAAGATTTTCCTTTCACCTCTGAATTGCCTCCAGATTGATCATCTTTTGGAGTCGGCGCCTCTCTGGCAAAATGACTACCTGATGGTTACAAATAAATATGAATTTACGATAAATTAGTAGGTGCCAGGTAATAAGTCTGGGTCTGGACGTAAAGATTCTTAGAGAAATCTGAAATGGTTTTTAGGAAAAGGCGTGAATAGTCACCTTCAAATCGATATTGTTAATAATCAGTTCTCATAAATGCTGATTTGCTCTGTTCAAGAATCGTGAAAACTCATGATATTTATATTCATACTACTGGTAATTCGGAATCTATAGGCTTCTCCAATACAATATAAGAGAGGCGCCGACTCCAAAAGATGATCAATCTGGAGGCAATTCAGAGGTGAAAGGAAAATCTTTTAATCATTTGGGAAATGAGAAATAGTAATTTTTATATTATTAGGGAAGGTGATCCAATCAATCAGGAAGTGGTCAGGTCAATACGAGTAGTAAAGTAGTCCTTAAAATGTGTAGTTGGCGAATGAGTTGCTGCGAAGTTGGGACATTTTTGTTATTTTTTCCTTTTCAGAGTGTATTTTGTAGACAAACTTTTTGAAGTCGGTTTTATTTTTTTTTAAAAAGTTTTTTTTTCCCAGGAATAAAAATGATAGCAAGACGGAAGTACACGTCTTTGGCGCTCTTGAACTCTTGAGCTTGTCTCATTCGCTTGACTCCCCTTGCTTCTGAGACAGAAGATCAGGCCTGTCGGCGTCTGATGCGGATTAGATTTAATTAGACGTCATAACTTTATCCCAAGTTCAAATACGCCGCACGAGTGCTCCTAGGTTCGTGAAAAGGGAACTAAAACCAGCAAGGGGATAGTAAGAGTTTTCTCTTCACAATAGCCGTTACCTTCATCGTGTAGACGTAAGCGTGATAGACAATTTCTTCGTTGACATGGACAACATTTATCCAGAGCGTAATTTTCCACATTAACAACTTTTTATTCAATATCCTCATTTTAACTTTATTTTCAAATTATTTAATTTCGTGAAAAAAATCTCCAATCGATATAGCAGAAGATTGTCTGAGGAGCATTTCATCGTGTATTCGAAAGATTTTTATAACGTATCCTCAAGTTAAAAATAAAAAAATAAAATTAAAAAAATTAAAAAAAAACTAGATATAAAGCAGCGAACGCTTGAGATAATATTTAAACCAAGTATCCAGGGTCTCTTCAATCCGAAGGAAGTTCTGTATAGGAAGCTAAAAGCGCGGTTGAAAAGGGTTTTTTTTCTCATCTTTTTCTCGTCTTGTCTTGAAGAATATTTGGCTTAACTCAAAGAATTCCATCGGATGTAAGATAATTCCACATCGAAATGCATCTTATGCGGCGACCTGACTGCGGTTTATTATTTAAACTATACCAAATTAAACATTTTGAAACAACTCTCGAAAACTTTTCATGAACAAAGTTCGCGCGAACTTCCATCCGCCGTTTTGGCCAACTTGATGAATAATAATGCGGACTAGCTAACGAATTTGGATCCTTTGATACTTTTTCAAACATCATTTAATGAGCCTCGCCCGGGGAATGTTGCTTTCAAAAGTAAAGAAAGAGCAATTAATAATATTATCATTATGAGGGTTTCGTAGCCGTCTTGTCTCGAAATTGGAGCAGTATATCCCGTCCTGATCTCGCAACTCGTTCTTGTCTTGATTACTTTTTATTTACTTGTTTTTTTCAATTTCAACAGCTGAAACCCGTTGAATAAACTTTGTCTCGCCTTCAAAGCCGTAGAAATATTTTAGAAAGGGAAAGTTTTCGCGCGGGAATTCGCGTCTGAAGCAAATTTTGAAATCGTCGACAAAAATATTTTTGAACTTTAACCGCTTAAGAAGTATATGAGGAAGTTGAAAGTTTACAAAGTTTAAGCCGTAAAATTGAAGCAAGCAGTGATTTTTATAGCTCCAAGAACTCTCGAGTTATATCCTCATGTCAAATTTCTAAAAATCTCCCAAATTCGGCACAAAAGCTGAGTTAACTCGACAACCAATTAAGCTATCGACCCCGCGATGGTCTCATTCGATTCAGCGTCCAAAAATCTAAATAATTTGACACCAAATACACATTTTTCTGTAAAACCTTGGAAAAATATTAATTTTCTCCGCCTCAAAACCCCTCAAAAATACCTTTAAAATTGAGCTAGCAATGTGGTTAAAGAATTGGGGCGTTGTAGGACCGAGATTGATTTTTGGTGAAAATTTCAAAAATTTAGCTATTATAGTTCGGCCGGAAAAGTGTTGACGGCGTACTGCGGACAGACAGAATTTTTTTATTGAATATTCGGATTCTACATGCCTTGAAACGTAAAGCATCAAATTTTTTGGGGGGGTTGAGAAATTTTTTTTCTTGGGCGATTACAATGGTTTATTATTGAATAATAAACCAAAAACTAAGTGATGTATTTTGGTTTTGAAATTACAGTTATATCAATATTAACATAAATATATTGATTATAAGTTGAAATGTACATACTTGGTGCAATAATAAATAATAAAAAATATAAAAAAATATGACAGATAATAAGAAATTAACCGTCGTCTGATTTAGACATTTTACCTTCACTTTATGACTGTAGTATGACTTTCGAAATTATCAAAAATCCTCGAACAGAATAGTCGACAAGTCTCCTCATCGTTCTATATAGGTCAAACCAATTGTATTATAAATTACGCAACATCCACCGTCTAGGCGAAGAAACCTTGGAAGAGAGAATTAGAGGAGAAAACGCTTCGGATGGCATTAATATTATCCACTCGAAGACATCAGCTACTTTACACTCGGATCTGGAGAACAGGCGAAGGTATGGCTCTGCATACGAATGGCCTCGCATTACCATGGACCCGCACGACTTGTACCTTGTTTGAAAAACGAAGAAACAAACATTTCCTCCCGAGCTTCCTTCAGGAATAGTTGGGAGAGTTGCCCTCTCGTTGGAACACTTAGCGACGGCTTTCTCAACACGACGGAACTTCTGTCTACGCTTCAAAAACCTCGCTATAAGATTCGCTCGACCTCC
The DNA here is from genome assembly GCA_037159825.1 of Tupiocoris notatus. NCBI lineage: Eukaryota > Metazoa > Arthropoda > Insecta > Hemiptera > Miridae > Tupiocoris > Tupiocoris notatus. The sequence continues at coordinate 100,663 of JASJUZ010000216.1, read as the reverse complement.
TTGCCAAGTTTAAAGGTATACCATCGGGTTGAATTAATTATCCGCTCTTAAACATCGTTTCATTCCAGTTAGTTAAATTCGACTTCTCGCTATTCAAGTAATCATGCTTTGGAATTTCACGACCATTAACATCTTTACAGCATGAAGCAGTATTATTTTAATTGTGAATCGTTGCTGAGAATGCGATCCGATTTTCGTCCTACCTATCGAAGGAAGAACGCACGGAGAAAACGCTGCAATTAAATAGCTCCACAACGGTGTTTTATCTCTAAGCCTAAATTGCTTCAATTGTTATTAAAAAACGCTGAAATTGGTTGTACAGCTGTTTATTATTCCTTCGCTTCAATATTTATTGGTGATAATAATTATTCCGAACATTTGTGAACGTTCCCGCCGAAAAACAGATTGGTAACTATAAGGGAAAACTCAGTAACAACTCTTCTTTTTTAATCATTTCAATTTTTCTTCATTCCCAAATTAAAAGCTGATTTTTCTCCTCACTGTACAGCTGAAGAGTGTTTGACGACTATTCCACGGAATTTAAAACGATTTTTATAGCCCCAAGAACTCTCAAGTTATACCCTATATTCTGAAAATCTCCCAAATTCAACGCAAAAGGTGCGACAACTCGAGAACCAATAAATCTATCGACACTGCGACCGTTTCATTCGATTCTGCGTCAAAAAATATAGAGAAATTTATACCAAATACACTGTTTTCTGAAAAACATTGGAAAATACGAATTTTCTCCCCTTCAAAACCGCCAAAAATACCCTTAAAATTGATGTAGCGATTTGGTTAGAGAACTGAGCCATTTTCAGGCCAAGATTGATTTTTGGAGAAAATTTCAAGAATTTAGCTCTTTTTATAGTTTCGTCAGAAAAGTATTGACAGTGTACGGCGTACGGTGGACGAACAGCATTTTTCAATTGGATATTTGGAATCTACATGTCTTGAAACGTAAACATCAAATTTGGAGGGGGTTAGAAATTTTTTTCTTGGGCGATTACAACGTTTTATTATTGAATAATAAATCTCTTCTGGTTTATTATTGAATAATATTAATAGGTAATAATAAACCAAAAGAGATAATCTTCTAATAGTAACTAGGCCGAAGAGTTGTGAATTATAACCTTGAACTTCTACTCTTTCTACAATATGACCTTGACCTTCTCTTTACCCTACTCCTTCATCTTCACCTCTTCCTTCAAATTCGCCATGACCTCCACCTCCCCCATCTCTGCGTCCTCCTTTCCCCCTGAACTTGGCCTCACCTTGAACTTAACCCCCTCCTTGACCTTTATGTCTATGTTCACCTCTTCATCTTCACTTTCTCCCTTGACCTTCCCTACTCCTCGTCTACCTTTACACCCCCTACTTCTCCTTCACCTTGATCATCCATAGTCCTCCTTCAATTTAATCTTGACCTACAGCTGTCCTTCTCTTTTTCTTCATCCTTCTCTAGCTTGACCTCGACCTTCCCTACTCCCTTCACCGCCTTGAAGTTAATGATCACGAACTTTCATCTCATCTTTCCCTACTTCTCCTTCATCATATCAAATCATTCTCCTTCTTCTACTCCTCCTTCACCTTTAACCTCACCTTGACATACCCCTTCAGCTTCCCTTTCTCCTCATGCTTCCCTTCCCTTGAAATTGCCTTAACCCTTCCCTTCACCCTCATCTTCATAAATTCAACTTGAGCTTGAATATCACCTTGACCTTCTCCCACTCCTCCTTGTCCTTTATTCCTCCTCCCCCTACTTCACCTTGACCTCATCCATCAGCCTTCCATTCGCTTTCTCCTCGTCTTCCTTCCCCCTGAATATATTCATCACCTTCACCTTGAATGTTCACATTCTCTTTGACAGTCACCTTGATCTTGACCTTCTCCTACTCCTTTTCACCTTCGCCTTCTTTCAACCTCACCTTGACCTTCAAAGTCCCCTTCTTCTTCTCCTCATTCTTCATTCCCTTGAACTTTACCGTCACAACTTGGCCCTCACCTTGACCTTGACTCTTTTATATATGACCTCGAAACACAATTTATTGTTAAGTTTATTAAATTATTTCAACTATAATTTAAATAGATTATTATCAGCATCATTCAAAAATTAGACATTCCAACCCCTCACAATGCTTTTCCATACATACAGAAAAATCAAAATATCACATAAAAATTCTTTTCCGTTTTGTAGCAATTCGATAATAAACTACATGATCGAAATTCTCAGGCGAAAAGATTTTTTTGCCCAACAAAGCTCAATGGCCGTATTGTTACCTCCGGAGGCAAGATTGTTTGAAAATATTATTTTTCAATCCAATCTCGTCAGATCGGGACATTTAATTTTAATCAACCGTTTACTTCAGCATCGACCGTCGCCAAGCGCTTGTTATCTCGGTTGAAAAAAAAACGAGGGTTCGCAAAATTCAATCAGTGGGTTATCGAATAACGATTTTCCGCTGGCTTTCAACAATCTGCCCGAGTTGAGAGTTTCATATCGAAAAGGGAAGAACAAGGTTATTTCAAAGATAGTGAAGCTTCTTGGAACAAATTTTTTTCAATTATATTTTAATATTGTTATTCTATCCGTTCGCAAACCTTGATCGTTCGTGATGCGTGAATTTTGATAAGGCTAAGTATAATTATAGTCTCTTGATTAAAGTTCTTTGCTTCACTGGCATTACCGGATTATTCAACGAAATTGAGACCGGGAAGTTCAAATGAGCGAATTAAACTTCGTGAAATCTTGAGACGCTAGTGGAAATAGAACATCTTGTTATTGCATACACAATCATCTCGTTGAACGTGAAATGTAGGTTAGTCGGTAGCTAACTATAGAAAGAAGCTGTCTCTCCCATTCAAAAAGGGCAACAATAGATTTTCTTCCACCATTTTTCTCAGTTCTCCTTCCACCGTTTCAACACGATTACCTAATCCTTTCAATTTATCGTCTCGGGAAATAAGCGAGCAGAAACGGGGTTTGAGGTAATGTACTAGTTTACGAAACCGTTCGTGAAATAGTCGAATCTTTCGAGGCAAAGTGTAACGAAACAATGTAGAACATGAACTAACATTCAACGAATATTGAGGAAAAAATTGAGTTTTAATATGGTCAAAGCGAAGTGAAAAAATGGTAGACTTCTAATACATGTAGGAAAGCCGAATGGGTAAAATTGGGAGTCCAACATACATTTGGAATATTTTATTTAAAAAAAAGGTTACCTGTTTAAACTCACCAATTGTTCAATTTTTCCTAAATTTCTAACTTGCACCCGGGATAACTTCAACGAAAATTCGCCTATTCAAATGTTTGAATATACCAAAAGTTAGGTAATTTAACGTACCACATTTTCTCCAAATAATGTACTTATCCATTTCCCAACCGTTTATGCGGTATTTATCAATATTGGATAAATATCAACGAAAGGATTCCACTTTTTCAAATTTAAACATTATTTTCACCCATTTAAGGCAAAAGAAACGAAGAGTGACGTATATATTATTGGTACACACACCATCAACTATCATTATGCCAAATTTGAACGAAAACAAAATCAGAAAAATTTCCACGAAAACTCAAGGGGGTTCCCCTGCGATTTTTTTAAAACAATCAGTTAACGATTTTTTACTCGTCTTCAAATACAGATAAAAATCTGAAATTTTCAGGAAAGTTGTATCTTACCGTGATGTATTTTTGTGATTTTTTTCAATTCTCGGAAAAAATTGCTAGTGGTTCAAAAAAATAGGTTTATGAATTCACCAAAAACTAACTTTAATCGAGCTTCACGCGATTAAAATGTACGCAAATCAATTGTTTTAATACGCAAGAGTCTTCGTTTGGATGCCTTACACACGTACATAGCAAAAAGTTTGTCTAAAAAAATTTATTTAGCGCCACAGAAATTAATTTCCGTAATCCGAGCTCCTGACCAACTTTCGAGCTCGGCAAAGGTGAAAAATTAAACTTCTGTTTTCCAACGATTTCGAATGCTGTTCTTCAAGGAAATTTAACGCTGAATCCGAATTTGACGTCAAAACAACGGAAATTTGAAGATAATTGTCAGTTTTTCTCATGTTTAGCACCGCATTTCTGTTTTTCAACTTTTAAAATTCATTCCAAACACATAGAAGACCGTGCAATATAATTTATTACATATTCTTACAGTAAATTAGACGTAGAATTCGACAATTGAAAGTATAATGCAATCGCGAAAATTTCAAACTATTTTGTATTCTTTTGAAATCTCAACTTTGGAATTTTTTCGTCACGTTCGCTAATTTCTGAAGGAAGTTTGTGTTGGAAAAAGTGGATTTTTGAGCAATTCGAGGGAATTTAATTTAGAAGCGATTAAAAAATAAAAACAACACGTTTTTCGTTTTAAGAGATACATTCGGGTAAACGGTGAGAAACATTTTGCTTTCTTCTAACGCTAATAATTCTGCGGGGACCTAACATAAATATAGTTTCAAGTACATTACACCGTAGAATTTTCAGTTCTCTCTCGTCTCTGAATAATATGTGAAAGTAGTTAGTTCAAAAGCAATTTGGGGAAAACAGGCCGAAATTCCCAACAAAAAAAAACTGGGCCACAATATTTTGGAGTGCAATATAGCTAAAATGAAGACTTAATTGAAAAAAATAAGACCTCTCCAGCCGATGAATTTGCCCCTGTTTTTCGACTAAAGAACAAAATTCGTTTGAATTATCCCAGTTTTTCAGTCAATAGTGTACTACGGTTTTTGGGTATTCGCTTCACGCCGCTCTAGCACCGGAAAAAATCTTTCTAAGTACCTACCGATTCCAGTACTTTTTCGTTTGAAGAATTCGTCCACTAACAAAATGCTGAAGTAAAATTTTATGGTTTTGACGGGTTTTTTGAGAAAATTGGGGAAAACTGCGGAAAAAGTGGTTTTAGGAAAATCCAAATTTTACAAAAACCTTCCTCGAAAAAATGAGAAGTCTAGAACAAAAAAAAATGGGTAAAAGCGGACTCGATTCTATTCAATTAACGAATATAGTGCCAAATAGTTTTCATCGTTCCGCAGTTTCGTCTGCCCGTTTGAGTTTTTTCTATAAATATCATAACTTGTATATAACTAGACGGGAAAAAATTAATTTTCATTTCATTTCAGTCGAAGTTACTTATGTTGAAAAACCTAATTGAAGAGAATTAGGTCTCTAATTGGAGAGAATTAGGTCTAAAAGTGGCGGAATTCAAACACTTCCAAGTACAAAATATTATGTCAATTTTTGGTTTATTATTCAATAATAAACCATTGTAATCGCCCAAGAAAAAAAATTATAACCCCCCCCCCCTCAAAATTTGATGTTTTACGTTTCCATGCATGTAGAATCCGAATATCCAATAAAAAAAATTCTGTCCGTCCGCCGTACGCCGTTAGCAGTTTTCCGGCCAAACTGTAAGAGCTAAAAATTTGAAATTTTCACCAAAAATCAATCTCGTTCCTACGACGGCCCAATTCTTGAACCAACTTGCTAGCTCAATTTTAAGGGTATTTTTTGGGGGTTTTGAGGGGGAGAAAATTCATATTTTCCAAGGTTTTTCAGAAAAATGTATACGTGGTATCAAATTGTATAGATTTTTGGACGCTGAATCGAATGAGACCATCGCCGGGTCGATAGCTTTATTGGTTCTCGAGTTATCACAGCTTTTGCGCCGAATTTGGGAGATTTTCACAAATTTGGCATTAGGGTATAACTCGAGAGTTCTTGGAGCTATAAAAATCGTTCTATACTCATTGGAATGGTCTTCAAACACTCTCTCCAGCTGTGTCGTTAATCAATAAGTTTAGCTTTTAATTAGGAAATTAAGAAAAATAAAAATGATTAAAATTACAATAGTTGCTACGGAGTTTTCCCCTATAGTTACCATCTGTTTTTCGGTGGGAACGTTCACAAATGTTCGGAATATTTAAAATCACAAACGGATAGTCTTCTTAAATCAATATTGAAGCGAAATGATAATAAACCAGTGTACAATGATTTGCAGCGTTTTTCTATTAAATTCATTGTATACAACTAGACGGAAAAAATTTAATTTTCATTACATTTCAGTTGAAGTTACATATATGTTGAAAAACCTAATTGGAGAGAATTAGGTCTCTAATTGGAGAGAATTAGGTCTAAAAGTGGCGGAATTCAAACACTTCCAAGTACAAAATATTATGTCAATTTTTTCTCATTATAACTACTCTACGTATATGATCCTCTAATAATTACAAATTCGAGGGAATAAAATTATTAAGGATTGCAACTAATGAGGAGAGGAGAGGAGAAGTACTACAAAGAAAAACTACTAAGAATGTTGAGAACGACTAAGATTTAGCCACGATGATGCCAAGAGCAGTGCCACTATTAATAATACTGTGTCTTGCCCTTCAACGTTCTACGGAATCGACACAATTCTACCAATAACATTACTACTAAACTACTATCTACTTTCAACTAATAATCAACCTCTCAAAAGTTTGTGGCTGCGGGTTTCGACGAATCATATCGGCTCTAGATGGAGCTGGTGTAAAAAAAAAAGACTACTTCCAAGTGTCACGGCATGTTTTTCGACCTTGCATTGAGAAAGGCATTTGCGGTTTCTGTAACATAAATAAAACGTGGGTAAATAACGATCATACTAGGTAAAATAAACTACCTGCTAAAATGTACTAAAAATTATCTCCATTATTATTATCATTTTTTTTTTTTTTTTAAATGCCAGATTTTTATTTTTTGAGGGGAGGAAAAAATCGGGAAAATAGGACAATTGCCAGTAGACTTCAACATAGTGCGTTACAAAAAAAACGCATTTTACTAACTACAAAAATTTTATCCGCTTGAAAATTTTCTGTCAACTTTTGATCGATCAAAAAACCGATCTAAATTGCCTAAGTTAGCAAGGAAAATGCATTGAAATTAATTACAGATCTGATTCATTTCCCTTCGAACTAAATAAATTCCGTTAAGTAACGATTTCCCGTCGTTGACGTTATCACGATGTCAACCGAAACGTCAAAGAGGTTCCGGATGTTTAAAAAAATTGTATCATTTCTATTTTAAGACGACATTTTCGCGGAATGGGACTGCCGTACAAAAGCTGAATTATCTCTACGGCGCCCGCTGCGAGAGAACAATATTGACAAATGCTGTCGAATAATTCTTGACGAGTGCAATCGATATTCCGAGCGTTGGAGAACTTATTGTGCAACCGTTTCAAATCGGAAAAAAACTATGAAATGAAAGGAAAAGCCCATTGTTGTCCAGATTGGCGCAACGGAAATCCACATTATAAAAAAATTCACGACCGGAAATTGAATATTTTGAATAATTTTTTCCATAATTTTAATAATAATTTTTTAAAATAATTTTTAATTAAAAATTTTAATAATTTTTGAATAATTGATTTTTTCCTGATAAACAACACTTTAGGCCTGTAATTAACTTGTTTTTATTATTGCAAATCAGTGAGATTTGCATATTTTTTTCCAACTATTTCAATAGTTGAAATAATAAAAACAATTTAATTGCAGTGCTAAAGTGTCGGCCAAGTCGGACAGATTTTTTTTTTTTTCTGCGTGCCTTGAAACGTAAAACATCAAATATTGAGGGGGGTTAGAAAAACGTTTATGCAGGCCGACTTCAATGGTTTATCATTATAATAAACCAAAATAATTTTAGTAGAACGGGTCGCTCGGCGGCCATATTGAATGCCGAATATCTAAATAAAAGCAGCTAGCGATCTGGACAAAACCATAAACAATGAACTAACTCACTTTGGACGAATTTGAAGACAAAATTAATCTCTCTGCTGTAATTCAGGTGAAAGTTTGACCAAAAAACTTCCCCCGGCAATATCTTTTGTATAAATGCCGGCTTTTCAAAGGCATTTAATCACCCCTAGCAATATTTAAACAATATGGATCTTGTATTGAGATCCGTTACAACAAGATATCCAACTGCCGACTCCCACGTTCGATCTGGATGTACATGACAAGGCATCGCTGTTGTTTAAAACATTCGCAACAATGGAAAACCTGTTCTCGGGTCAAAACTTTGAAAATGCGACGCAGAGAGTTCAAGTTTGACATGTGAAAGTTTAATTGAACAAAATCCTATTACAGGAACCGACGACCCTCCAATGAGGTCGACGACTTCTTCGCCGACAAAGGCGGAAAGTCTGTCGGCGAAAGATTATTGGAACTTTTGATGGAAAATGACAAAAACAACGGTCAGTTAGCCGACCCTGTAGATATTTCTGGAGCTAGCCAGAAAACTCAACTGGGCTCTCTTATTTCTAGTTAATCAGAAAAATGCAGTAAAATTCCTTCGAAAGAATTTTTCAATCATTAATTCGATCCACAAATCTTAAATAAACAATATATTTAAGAGTTTCAATTAATAAATTAATTTAATTTAATACAATTTCAATTTATTTAATTTTAATTTTAATTTAATATACTTTTATTTTATTTATTTCAATTTTAATTTTAGTTTAATATAATTTTAATTTAATTTATTTCAATTTTAATTTAAATGTAATTAATTTTAATTTAATTTAATTAATTTTAATTTACTTTAATTAATTTTAATTTAATTTAATTAAGTTTAATTTATACTAATTAATTTTAATTTAATTTAATTAACTTTAATTTACTTTAATTAATTTTAATTTAATTTAATTAAGTTTAATTTACTTTAATTGATTTTAACTTAATTTAATTAAGTTTAATTTACTTTAATTAATTTTAATTTAATTTAATTAAGTTTAATTTTCTTTTATTAATTTTATTTTAATTTAATTAAGTTACATAAGTTAAGTTAATAGTTGAGTTAAATTTAATTTAATTAATTTTAATTTAATCTATTTTAATTTAATTGATTTTAGTTTAAATAATTTTAATTTAATTAATTTTAGTTTAATTAATTTTAATTTAATTAATTTTAATTTTAATTTAATTAATTTAGGTAATATGTAAATAGGCTACTACGTATTGTTGACATCATTACGACTCCGCTGCAATACGAGGTCAAACATCTAGGCTTTTCTCGTTACATTTCCGAACGAACGTATTCGTGAAATGAAAATACATTTCCCCCCGTAGCGTTTGGTAAGAAACAGACTGAAGTGAGAGGATGTGGAGCTCTGTATGTAAATTTTCCCAATAACATTTGCATTGCGGGTATGAATCTCGAAAGGGAAGTATCTCGGTGAATTTCCCGGTGTATTTCCCTCGAAAATAGCCGACTCCCTTCGATAAAGAACTAAGCGAATGAAGTGAAAAAAATGTTCACACTCGTCAATTGTTGATGCTTCCAAAGATAATGAATTCATGGCATTTTTCCGCAACGATGGAATTTTCTCGTTGGCCCCAGGTCGCGATGAAACCTCGGACTTTTCCTAAGGTTTCCCTTTTTACCGGCGGAAGTCCTCGGCTTTATAATTCAGGCAAGATTTATACTTTCAGCGTTCCGAGGTGGCCGAGGAAACGGCGAGGAAGTCGTGAAGGGGGTTTTATAATCAACAGCAAACATGAAAGGAGAAAGAGAGGCGAAAATAGGGAATAACGGTACGGACGGAGAGAAAGAATTTGAGTAATACCATCTCAGATAGTGGAACGGAATGAATGGATGAAGAGGATTCGTGACCGAGTTGTGCGGGGGTGTCTGAGGTGCATTTTGCACGCCAACATTGGCCCTGTTTCCTGTCCGTGGATCGCCGACTATGATACTTCAATTGAAAAAAAGTACTCCGCATTATTTAGTTGCCTTAAATGAGCGTAACTTCAATAAAATATTGAAATACAATTTCTGACATTTTCATGTCTTTGCCATGGCACACAAACTCGAAAAACGTGAGAAAACGCTGCAAATGATTGTACAGTGGTTTATTATTCTTTCGCTTCAATAATGATTTAAGAAAATTATCCATTTGTGATAGTAATTATTCCGAATTTTCGAGAACGTTCCCACCAAAAACAGATTGGTAATTATAGGGGAAACTCCGTAGCAATTATTGTAATTTTAATCATTATTATTTTCCTTAATTTCCAAATTAAAATCTGAATTTTTCGCCTTAACGATTTTTATAGCTCCAAGAACTCTCGAGTTCATGGAACTCACCCTCATGCCAAATTTGCCAAATGCCAAATTTGTGAAAATATCCCAAATTCAACACAAAAGCTATGATAACTCGAGAACGAACAAAGCTATCGACCCCGCAATAGTCTCATTCGATTCAGCGTCCAAAAATCTATAGAAATTGATACTAAAAACACCTTTTTCTGAAAAACCTTGAAAAATATTAATTTTCTCCCTCTCAAAAACCCACAAAAATATCCATAAAATTGAGCTAGCAATGTGGTTCAAGAATTAGGCCGTCGTAAGACCAAAATTGATTTTTTTGTGAAAATTTCAAAAATTTAGCTATTATAGTTTGGCCGGAAAAGCGTTGACAGAATACGTGCTAAACTCCAATTATTTATAATTTACTTACTTATAATTACATGTGTTGTGCGCCCAGTAATCAGATAAACTGCAGTGGAAAAATTAAAATGCAACTTAAAATTATAATATTATGCTTATCTATCTTATCTGAAATTTTTCCATAATAAGGTATACTGATTAACTTCATTCCCTCGACCAGAACCTCTCTAACTAAATTTGACATCACCTCCCTATTCTTTTCTCTATCTACCTTTTGTCATAGTGAATCAATGAGCTCCTCCTCGTACCCATTACACAAAGCTACGCTTTTTGCTATTTTTTTTTCTACTGTGACTTTTTCTCAGATGTGTCAAAAGACATTTATCGACAATCAACAGCTAAATGAATTTACTGAATTTATTTCAATGAATTCAAACTCGCACCCGATACAAGTTGGCATCTTCAAAATCGACAGTGAATTGGCAAAACCATGTAATCTTTCTTAAAAATTTTACAGGAGACGAGAAAAACTTTTACGATGGAAACGCGTAAATTCTCGTCACAACAACGAAGTAATCGTGCCACCTAATCACCAAATCAATTTTAGACATTTTACAGTTATGATTTATATTTTACAGATATATTTGGGACGATGAGTTTTGTCCAGTACTGGAGAGGACTTACGCGGTTTTGATAAGTTGTGCAAGGTTGAATAGTAAAGACTTTAGGATTATAACATTTTTATTAAGTTTTTCATAGAAAATAGGAACAAAATTTGACGAGGCACACAATTGGTAACTGACTTTACCAAGGTTAATCTTATAGTTTTTTCCAAAATTTTCGTCACAAAAAAACAGCCTTTTACTTTCTGCTAAGTCTTCAAGCTTTATTGAAATATTTAAAATTATTTAAATTATTAAAATTAAATTATTATTAAATTATAAAATTATTAAAATATTATTAAATTATTATTAAAATGTAAAATTATTATTAAAATGTAAAATTATTTAAATTATTAAAATATTTAAAACACATTTTCTACCTTCATTATCTATTATTCTACCTAAATTATTAAAATTATTAAAATATTATTAAATTATTATTAAATTATAAAATTATTAAAATATTTAAAACACATTTTCTACCTTCTCAATCAACTTTTTTTAAATAAGAAATGAATAATGTTATCACAACATGGACTAGAGCAAACGGCATGTTGACCAAGAGACCCAAACCAGTGGATGGATTATTCCAACGTTCAAACTCACTCTCAATCAATATAATAACATTGAAAGTAGTTAGGTAATCATTATACTTTAGAACTTCAAGTTTGGTCGGTTAGTAGTAAGTGACAAGAACGCAATAATGAAAGCTTGGGAAAATTCTGTGAAGAGAGCTGTCCATGATTGTGAGACACTGAAAAGAGAAAAATATAAAAAACTTTTTGAAAAAAAAAATAAAACCAACTTCAAAAATATTTCTCATCCACAGCGTTTTCTGCTTGGAGAACGCTTCGTCGGACGAGCAGTGGAATTGTTCACAGTTGTGATTTCGCTATCCTACTCGTCTGTAATCGCTCCTTCAACTCGAAAGATGCCCTGACTCAGCTCTCAACATTATCGCGACGCTATCCCCTCCAGCAATTCCATATTTTTTATCTCCTACCGATGCAAATGCACAGGAGTCCTTGAATTTCGACCGGTTAGCTTGAGTCAGTCGATCTCCGATATCGGTGGGACAGAAACATAACAGTCGCTATATTGGTGTTCCGCGTTGTGATATAAAAAATGTCATACGGATTGACAGACGAGTTTGTTTCGAATGAAACGATTCATAATTTGGACGACTCATCCGCATTTATGAACAACGGTAATAATTATCTCGTTTATCGATTTCTATTTTTAACGATATAGGGAAACGCATCTTTGAAATTATGAACTAGTTGAATAAAAAAAAAAGTCTTCTCTTATATCAATAACAGAAAAAAAATTTCTCTTAATTCTAAGTAAGTGTCCCATACCTAAGCGAGAAGAAATATGCCATTTTATAGTTTTTTTCCTTATTAAATTGACTCGCGTCGCAGCCGGCAGCATTGAATTCCGGATCACGCTAGATTTTACCAGGGTGGACCACGGCCGCGTTCACACTATTCCGTTTTTCCGATCGGCAGAATCGAATGGCCAAGAAAAATTTTCATTTGGGCAGATAGACATCCTGAGAATTCTTTTTTGTCGAGTTATTTATTTATTCCATTATACATAGACATAAGCCTAAACATTACAATAATAAAAGAAAATATAGATGCGATCGTAGGGCCAAATTTAGAGAAAGTACGGAATTTTAAAATAAAACTACTCTAGAAAAAAATATAAAGGCAACATGGTAAAAAAAAATAGGAAACTGGCTTAGTTTGTGGTAGCAAAAAAACAATGATTTAATACGTGGCAAGGGGGTTGTGAAAAAGTCTATTTCAGGGTGGGTCTGGAGCAGAAGATTTACCTCACGTGGCAGGCGGCAGAGTGGTCGGTGATAAAGGTAATTAGTGGTACAAAAAGTTATTTGCTAACACCGATTGGATTGCTTTTTTTTTTTCTTTTTTTTTTTTTTGTAATCGTGCGGTTTCAAGTTCGACTCTCGAACGAATTAAAAGAACGAAAACGCGTAAATTGAGTTTACTGTAATTTATCCTGGTCAACTTTTCCTTCAATAGGATAAATTTATATAATCAGCCTAGAGAATGAGCACAGATATTAGCCCCCTCATTATAATATTTGTATTTATTGAATTTTAAAATCTAATTTGAGGGTTTTTTAAAATGAAAACCGACTGTTTCATTTTTCTGAATTGAGGTGTTTTCCTCCTTTAAAACGGATTTTTGAGAAAAATTATCAAATCCATGTCTGCTATCCTGATAATTGGCGCGAAAATTGATTTTTCTTTAATTCGTTGAATTTACATTGGTGGAAATTATAGACGTATAACCGGTTATTCCTTCGAACTTGCGGTTTTGTGTTGATTTTTTGTTGTGAAGTGTGTAATGTAGGTGTGAGTTTTATATTGTGTTGGTAGTAGATGTGTTTAATAGAGATATTGTAGACAGTATTGTGTTTTGTAAATTATGTTGAAATAGAGCTCATTTGTGAGATTTTGGTGTAATTTCAAGCATCGTAACTTTTTTTTCAATTTTTAAAATTGATATTTTTGGAAGTTTTTCGTCTGGAAACTGATTTTTACCCGCAGTATTTTTTATTGATTTCTGCAGCGAGATTTTCTCGCGCGACAATGAATTTGCATCGAACTATAGGATTTTATTTATGGAAATTACATACCATAAACAGCTCAGACCAGCATTTGTAAAAATTATAGATTCTGGTGAAGTTGTCGAGTATGAAAAATGGCTCGAACCAAAGTGCGCTGCCACATTGTCTATGTCAGAAGTTGTTTTGCTTTGGGGGAGTGAAGTGGGTGGAAGAAGGGATAGAGGTAGACGATCTGTGTGATGAGACAACTAGTGACTTCAACAATTCTGCGTTTCCCGCTACTTTTCGACCACAGTACTCTTCTCTCTGCGATTTTTCCTTTAATGTATTTTTTAGGAGTTCGATTTCACGAGGAACTAGTGTTTTAAAGGATGTCTAATAATTATTTATAATTGGGTCAGAAATAAAATATTAACGCAAAATCCCCATTGATTTTTTTTAGGTACTCTTTTTAAATATTTGTTTGAGATTTTTCTGGTTGCGCAAATCGTCATATTTTGGTTTATTATTCAATAATGAACCATTGTAATCGCTCAAGAAAAAAACTTTCTAAACCCCCCCCCTCAAAATTTGATGTTTTACGTTTCAAGGCATGTAGAATCCGAATATCCAATAAAAAAATTCTGTCTGTCCGAAGGAATAATGAACCACTGTACAATCATTTGCAGGGTTTTTTTGTTTTTATTTATTTATATTTTTTATTTTTATTTATTTATATTTTTATTGCCTTTTTATCATAGTTCGTAAGATGGGATAATCGTGTCATGGGTTATGGCTTCACGATCTGCGATGAAGTCATGATGTCTTTGAGTTTACAGGGTCTCATGAATTCTTGTGGTCATGGGGTTTTTATCTCATTACGTGATTTGTGCATTGTCATTGCATATAATTCTCAATTACGAAGCTCTTGCATTTTTTATTTTTTTATTATTATTATTTTTTTTTTTTAAATAAAAACTTTGCCTTGAGGTAAAATTTCACCTTTTCGTCTGTCGACATACTCGTTGACTTGTAGCAGGGTCGCTAAACGAGGCTAGGTAAACAACGTTCATAGATGGTCGAAATTGGAGAGGGGACTTCGAGTTGGGCTTAACTTGATGTTATCACGAGATATAGCATGAGCAGCCCCAGTTGTACGAGTTTTGCGCCAGCGTCTGCGAGGATTTTGCTCTTGAGGATTTCACCGAACCGCTGTGCATTGTTCCTAAATTCACAAGCCAATGACGTCGATTTTTCGTGATTTTTTCTTTTTTTTGCCTCGAAAAATATTTTGCCAAGATCACTTTATTAAACTATACCTAATGAGACTATCCGATTTTGCAGTTATCAGAAATTTTTTTTCTGCAAGAAACTTTTTCTTGGGGCTCATTGCTGTTGCAAGGTCATTATTATAGCTTTGGGAATCAATTTGAGCCTCCTGATTAGGTTAAATTGGCATAAAACCCTGCGCTACTAGAATTTATCTGGTTTCTTCAGCGGTCGCCGCAATAATACAAGCTTTGAAAATATTTTCGCCCTCGAGCGATAATCATTTGGGACATGGCGCCATGATTGGATTTTTGAAGGCTCAGTATGCAACCATGCAAAACACGACCTTTTCTCAACCGAAGGAGATAATGAATTTTCAGCCCGATTGCGCTCAACGAATCATCTTCAAAAATGAAGGCCATCAGCGTGATTATGTAGTCGTTTTTAATTAATGATAATATTACGCTTACCAAACAACGAAGCTACCGTTTATACTTCGTCTATCGACAAAGCAGGATTTCAGTCATGAGAAGAAAAAATGAAGAACATAGGTAAAGTCTTTGAACCGTTGAAGGAGCAAATTCACCCAAAAATTAATATTTTATCTCTGTTCACTTGAATACCTGGCGGTTTTTGGATATCGCCAGAGAAAATGGGACCACTCCTTCAGCCAGTGAACCCAGAAAAAGTTCCGAAAACTCAAGATAAAAGACAAAATACTCGAATGTCGAGGAAGTACAGTGTGTGATCCACTAGAGAGCCCGAGTTTTTTTTTTTTTTTTTTAATAAATAATCTTGATTAATATCAGATGTTGGTCAGAGCGGTAAAAATTTTAAAATGTTAGAAAGTATTGCGTGCCCGTTTTTGGCTTGCTGAGGTCAGAGACGCTTTCTCACATTCCAACATTCGAATGACACTCCAGCAGATCAACCGATTTGTTCGATTGGCTCTATACAATTATTTCAATATCAATCCGACTTGGAATACGATACTGTCATCCTACAAAAATAATGCCCACGGGAAAGCCTCTTTCGTATTTCCTTATCTATTGCTCCTACTCCTTTGGTCGACTTCGTGTATTGCCAATGAAGGAAATGCTAACTCGAGCTGGCTTCCCACGCAGCGGAAGAAATTGGAAAAACAAGGCGCGTACGAGGGAATTTTTCTCTTCATTAGACGTGACGTCGTGACAAGACGGCGAAAGGAAATGAGGTTTCCGAAAGAGTAAAGCTTTCGAGGTCAGATAAAAAATGAATGCGAATTTTTCACCCGGAAAATGCTTCAAACTTTTACCGGTAGCTATTTGTCTGGTTTTAATTTGGCATTCGCGTAGTTTGACTCTTTGTATAGATTTCTGTTGAGCATAGTGTAGAATTTATTGTTGTATCAAGTTTTTCCAACAATCATTCTCACAGAAATTTTTCAAGACTTGAACCCTCGTTAAAATCAGCAAAACGGTTCCAATTCAAATTTTTCAATATACTAAATGATAGCGAATCAAATTTCCTTCCATTCGATTGTATTATATATTTATCTATTTCTCAACCGTTTACGCGCTGTTCGAGAATAAAGGACAAATAAATGCAGGAGAATGGAATTCAATCACTTCAACAATTTAATCACCCGTTTGGTCCACTAGAAACGAAGAATTTCCCATTTTTACATGATAACTATTTATTCAATATTACATTGCGGGCATTAAACCCAATATTAGAGAAAAAAAAACTATAAAATAGCTTAGGTAATTGTAAGGTGATTATAAATTAAGTACAGGGCTAGTAAGTCAGTAGCGAAGCTGCCGGACAAATTTAGATTATTCACGGAAGAGGACTATCCTTAGATACAGTTTGGTAACAGTTTCATATATACGCGTCATCAACCGTATTCCTATCAATTGCCTGAAAAACCGCCCATAGATAATTATCCGTAGAAAAATAATCAAATGCCCTGGAAAACCACAAATGAAAGAATTGTTCCCAAGGAAATTCCGAACAGAATTAATCACACGCGACTAAGTGAATTTCAAAGTTTTTTTTTTTTTTTTTTCAAGTTTTTTTCAGCAGAAACATGACAGAATATATTATATACATTAAATAGCGAATAATAGGTCCAGCGATAGGCTTTCGCCCGTGGTGCTGGACCGGGTTGCTGAGGGCACAGAATTCGACGCAGAAAGCACGTTACATTGCCCTAAGTTCTTTATATAAGTATTACATAAAATAAATACTCTTGTTCACATTTTTAAGTACATCACTCGGCATCCCGATTATCCATGCATAAATTTCTTTTTTATATTTATCTCTGGATTTATTGGTGGATCTCAGGTGAGTTTCGGTGTTGTTATATATATGAAATAGTGAAATTCGGGGAGCTCTGGTGGTAGAAGATAGTCTAAATTTTGGTATTTTTACTTTACATTCCGTTTTATTTCTGGTACAGTAAATGGGTGAGCTGATTTGATCGAGTACAAGGTCTGGATTATTATAATAGATTAGCAGAAGGCTTTTTATGTGAAGCTGTCTCACACTAAAAACCTTAGCTTCCTGAAACAGCTGTTCAGTTGGGAATCTTCGTCTCTTCCATAACATGGCCTTCAGTATTTTAACCCAGTTGAAACCCGTAAGAAAGTTATTGCGTGTAGATTATTTCCCACAGGTTGACGCCCTAGCCCTAATTAGACGGAAGCCCTAATTATAGCCTCGTTACCGGGCTAAGCTTCAATTTCCAAGACGTGCGGCTACAAATTTGCGAATCGCAGGTTTTACGAGGGGTCCATTTCGCTACGAAGTTGTTCCACTCTGCACATAATGTGAGCAGTAAATATTATGAATGAATCGCAAAACCAGCAATGAGCATTAGAACGGCCAGTGATATTGCTTGCAATAAGTAGTTTCAAAGGAATTTAAATGTTATTTTAAAGACCCATTTAAAAATGAAAAATAGCAAATAAATAAAAAGAAAATTGTCGAACTGATTGCTCTAACGTGGTGAAAATTATTTTCTCTTCATTTATTGTCGAAGATTTTACCGTAATTCCGTCGAAAGTTTTATCAAACTGGCCCTAAACTACCCAATAGGTCGTTAGTCGACCAATTGGTCCCAACCGTGAGGATAAGAAGAAGAAGAAGAAAAACGTTTATTTCGGAAAAAAGACAAAATAAAATACATGACTTCAATTCAAATGAAAATAAACCTGACAGCATGGTTACACAGTAACCGTCAGCCGGAGGTACGGAAAAAAGAGTACCTACTACTTAATCTTTTTCTGAACAAAAATAAATTGAGGGCTATTTCCCAGAAACAGTTCTGAGGAAGGCTCAAAAGCAAATAATAATATAGACCCTTCAAAAATTGAATTGCCATAACCGTGAGGATAACGATATGGGTTTTATCCACCTGTTTCAAAATGCAAGAGGTGGTGTGGATTACTAATTAACGGACGAAGATCGCTTGGATTGGACGAGTGGGGCGGAAATGCGTAGTGAGACATTCAACGACTTGTCGATTCAATCTTTCGTTTCTGAAAGGTTTAAATTTTTTACTTGGAAGGACGTTTTACTGATGTCTCGCTAATGGCTGATATTGTAATTATTCGAGCGCATAAGATCGTTCTTGCAGCTGCTTCTGCGTTTTTTGAAGCACAGTTCAGTTATGAAGGAGTTTTCGATCGAACTGAAGTGGTTTTGCCGTTTGATGGACACTTTTTGAAAGACCTAGTCGATTATATCTACTTTGGAAAAATCACCATTAATCAGTCGAATGTCGTTGGCCTTATGGAACTACAAGATTATTTTCAAATTGCATAGTTGAGGAATTTGATTCATTATTATATCAAAATTCAAAATCGTGAGTCTTTATTGTTGATGGGAGCATTGAAGTTGAAGCCGGTGGCTGAACTGTACAGGTATCATGATCTTGCGTCTACTTTATTTTTGGAAATGAAATTGATGCTATTACGTCATCTAAAACGGCATGGGATCATTTTTTCCGAAAATCATTTGTTTTAAGGGCGTTCGGCTCACGTTTTTTTTTTTTTTTTTTGTTTTTTTTTAAGTTTTCCACTAATTTCGGCCACACCAGTGGACCGATTTTTTTGTTTTAAAGCTTAAAAATGACCGTTATAGATGTGGCCCTAAGTACCTTTTTTTTTTTTTTAAATTACCGTTTGAGCGGAAGAGAATTACTGTGAGACGAAGTTAGCTGTGGTCACAAAAATCAATGAATGATTCCGAATGATTCGGAGCAGGATTCGCGGAAGAACGCTTTCGAGCTGTTTTCAGACAACGTGATTTATCACACGCAAGTGAATAGGAATAGCAACTGATGCAACTAATCATACATAGACACTTCACTTATCCGAGAATTTCTCGGATTTTTCCTCAATCATCTTGAAATTTCGTTCGTGGCAAGGACTCACTCCAGATTACAGTTTGATTCAACATTTTTTGCTATTCAATAATAAAGCATTGTATTCGCCCAAATAAAAAACGCTGCAAATGATTGTACAGTGGTTTATTATTCCTTCGCTTCAATATTGATTTAGAAAGACTATCCATTTGTGATAGTAATTATTTCGAACATTTCTGAACAATCCCACTGAAAAACAGATGGTAACTATGGGGGAAAACTCCGTAGCAACCATTGTAATTTTAATCAATTAAAAACTAAACTTATTGCCTAACGGTACAGCTGGAAAGAGTGTTTGACGATCATTCCAATGAGTATAGAACGACTTTTATAGCTCCAAGAACTCTCGAGTTATACCCTCATGTCAAATTTCTGAAAATCTCCCAAATTCGGCACAAAAGCTGTGATAACTCGAGAACCAATGAAGCTATCGACCTGGCGATGGTCTCATTCGATTCAGCGTCCAAAAATCTATATAATTTGATACCACGTACACATTTTTCTGAAAACCCTTGGAAAATATGAATTGTCTCCCCCTCAAAACCCCCCAAAAAAAAACCTTAAAATTGAGCTAGCAAGTTGGTTCAAGAATTGGGCCGTCGTAGGACCGAGATTGATTTTTGGTGAAAATTTCAAGAATTTAGCTATTATGGTTTGGCCGAAAAACTGCTGACGGCGTACGGCGGACAGACAGAATTTTTTTTTATTGGATATTCGGATTCTACATGCCTTGAAACGTAAAACATCAAATTTTGAGGGGGGTATAAAATTTTTTTTCTTGGGAGATTACAATGGTTTATTATTGAATAATAAACCAAAATAAAAATTTTGATTTTATCAGCGATCCAGTGGTGCCAATTTCCAGCTAGTTTACGTTCCTCTGCTACTGATTCAGTATTCTATTCGAATCAAGGAGACCAATTTTCGACCAGCAGCGTTTGAGGCGTCATTTGATGTCACATGGAAGGACACAAAGTAAACTAGAAGGTGATCAACAGTTTCTTTTCAGTAGCTCCATAACAACGGTCCCTGAATCCAACCAAACAGCGTTGAAGTCCTTGTAATAATTCACCTTAACCTATCCATTTCTCATTATAGCCCCACTTCACCAAAATAGCGGGACGAAAGCTTCGGATGAATTTGGCTCGATTGAGATTGAACCGGTTTCTGCGACGAAACTTCGGCACTCGGCTTAGCTGGTCATTGATCTCGAGATAATTGTTCCCGAGTTGGCTTATGTGTATATGAAATGTGCGGCCGGAGAAACCGCTAAGATCGTGGGCAGTGTTGTGTCCAGCGGCATTGGCGTGCCCTACAAATAGCGTGTCAAACGGCTAGCGCAGGATCTCGATAAAACAGCCCGCAATTCCGAATGTTAGATACGTCGTTGGCTAAGGGTCGGTTTTAATCCCAGTTATAACTGGTTCCTCGTTACTTCTCCCTCTGATCCCAAGCTCGCTCTGTATAATGAATTTCTCGACGAATGCATCTACTCAGCTAACGATCCATACTTCTATGAGAAGTTGCACGAACGCGTTGTCGAGAATGTCCTGTCTGTTTTATCTACATGCGGCGACATTATTAGTAAATGATCAATAGCTGGACATCAGTGTTGCCAGGTCTCCCCTTTTTGGGGGAAAACTTCCCCAAAAGGTCGACACAATTACTCTTTCCCCTTTTCCCCAAATCGTCACTCAATCTCATTTTTCGGTCCCCTCTTTTCTATAAAAAATATAAATTCTGGAAATTTATTTTTCAATATTTATTATTTCTTTATTAGTGTTTTTTTTTCTCTTTTTTTCATTACCTATTGCATCATGAAAAGTATTTTTAATTTTATTTGTATTTTATTTTTTAATTTACAAAAAATCCCCATATTCAGCTGCCGGTTAAAAATATTTTATTAAAGAAATATTAGGCAACAATATGTCAGGCTCCTCATTTTTGCTCTAAATATCGAACAATGTACAAAATTTTTACGATTCCCGGAAATTCTTCTAAGCAATGCAAAATAATGAACAGTCGTTTTTGCACAATATATCCCCTCGCCCGCCATATTGATGAGCAGAGTCTATTTTGAGGTCGCTAGAATCATGATTTGCTAGTGCTAAAAATCTCCAAAGCTTTTTCGTTTGAAAAATACCAACTTCCCCCTTTTTCTTATCGAGGGTTTCCCCAAACCAACGGTTGGGACGTTTATTTTATTTTTCTATGTTTTAACTGTGTGAAGAAGGAAGAGAGGACCTTATGGTCCTATTTTTTGTCACAGTTTTATTTTCTTGGTTTTGAAGTTGCGGGGGACAAAAACTGGGCAACTCGTTCTCCACTTTCTTTATTGCTTCCGAGCACTTTCGCCCCTTCGGGCATCATCAGGGCTTTGTAGCACCATTGGTAGCTACGGCCGTAGCTACCAATGCTCGGCGGGCAATTAAGAAAATGGAGAACGAGTTGCCCAGTTTTTCTCCCCCGCAAACTTCAAAACCAAAAAGATATGAAGCGACTACCCAAAAATGAAGTTTTATTTTGTTCAATAAATGAATCGTCAATCGTCAATCAATCTATCTTTTTCACTTTTTTTAATTTATTTTATTTATTTTTTGCAAGCTAGCATCGCATACCATTATTTTGTTTAGTTTTTTCCTAAAGTACGATCACCGGCAAGATTTATGTCAAGTTTGTAAATTGAGCAGTTAATTGCTCGTGCCAAATAAATAACTAAATCGTGTCTACTCGTTTGAAAATCGGGTTCATTGGAGAGTTTGGATTTCGTTTTCTATTCAACATTAACTATAGTTCATTCTCTTCTGCGTTTTCTCGAATTATTCATCGTTTCTAGATAATAATCGCCATTTCGTAAGCTCCTGGTTCCCTAAATGCTTATCTTGGTGCTTGGCTTTGAAGTGAGTCGTAATTCGAAAATCGACAAGATCTTCGTTCATATGCGACGACCTGTCATCTAAACCGCGCAGTCCAACAGCACTTTCGTCAAATCCCTCGTCACGTTTTATCGCCCTTCTCGGAGCAATGTCAGCTCACAATGCTGACAGGGCAATATTGCACTCGGGTCGGAAATGGTAAACCTATCGGTGTTATCTCCGATGAGGCAGATGAATTCGAAAATTGGACGCCGCTATTTCTCGTCTAGATTCGAGGAATGTCTGACATTATTGCCGACTGCTCTAAGCCCTCTGATCGCCGGGAAGAAAAAATCGACCCTAAATACCTACCGAGAGAACCGAATTTCGGAAAATTTGTACAATTTTAATCATCCTAGTAAAATAATTGAACCCCTATTTTTCAATGGATTCAAAACGCGACTGAGGTGCTAATAAAAATTGAATAATTTGGAAAATATAACTCGTGGTATGTAATCGTTTTATAAATATTGTCAATGTCAATCTTCATGGTTGTTTGGCTTGGAGGCTCGTCGGTATGAACTTGGTTAAATATTTGAATAACTGACTCCATTGAAAGCATGAATACGAATGAATTTGTTGAGCATTTTTTGTGACTAAGAAAATTTGAATTAGGAGACCAGATGTTCGAAAAATGAAAATTATAAAACTGAATCTAAGTGATTGGAAAGCAATAATTTTGTGTCGAAATATGAAACGAAAATAAACTGAAGTCGGAAATTAACGAGGGTAGCCATAGTTGACGCTTTAATCAATCGATGTAATCACTCAAACAATTTATTTATTATTATTATTTTTTACTTTTTTTGTTGTTTTTAAGCGAAGGAAAACTTTTCTTTTTTTTTTTCTTTTTTTTTGGAACATTTGGTGCGTTTGAAATCTATTTCAATCGAATTTGACCGCTGAATCGGATGAGAACGAACAGAATCAATAGATTTGATGGTTCTCAGGTTACAAATTTTTATGGGCTATTTCGAGAAATCCAGTTATTAATGGGAGCTAGCAATGTGGTTATACAGTTGGGCCATCGTAGGAGCGAGATTGATTTTTGATGAACATTTCAAGAATTGGAGAAAATTAATATTTTCCAAGGTTTTCCAGGAAAAAGTGTACTTGTATCAATTTCTATAGATTTTTGGACGCTGAATCGAATGAACCATCGCGGTGTCGATAGCGTTTTTGGTTCTCAAGTTACCGCAGCTTTTGTGTCGAATTTGGGTGATTTTCGGAAATTTGGCATGAGGGTATAACTCGAGAGTTCTTGGAGATATAAAAATCGTTCTATACTCGTTGGAATGGTCGTCAAACACTCTCTTCAACCGTAAGGTGAAAATTCAGATTTTAATTTGGAAATTTAGAAAAATAAAAGTGATTAAAATTACAATAGTTGCTACGGAGTTTTCCCCTATACTTATAGTTACCATCTGTTTTTCGGTGGGATTGTTCAGGAATGTTCGGAATAATTACAATCACAAATGGATGATCTTCATTATTTGATTCATTATTGAAGCGATTATAAACCACTGTACAATCATTTTTGCTGCGTTTTATTTTTAAATTCAATAGATGACGTTCTAATTTCGGAAATATTGAAACGTAAAACATCAAATTTTAAGGAATAACAAAAAATCCTGGGCATTACGACGGTTTATTGTATACTAACGAAAAATTCAACATCGACTCATCCGTCCGAAAACTAAAGTATTCGTAAATTACGATATTTCCCCAAAATCCGATTCACGCTAAATGCAATCGTCTATAGAACTGATTCAAGTTGACGGTTGGAAATCCCCGAAGTTGACCCAAGTCTGGGAATGAACTGCAGTGAAATAAATTATTTCTCATCGTTCGTTAACAATCTTCGTTTTTCCCGCCTGATGATTCTTCTCGTCGAATATGCAAGTAAACGCTACAACGATTAGAAGATAATTTTATTCTTCGTTTGGTTGTCGTCGCATTTATTGTAGAGGGGTTGTGAGGGGGAGGAAAACCAGGCGACTTATTCTCCAGATTTTCAATGGCTGGCCGAGCACTTTCGCCAATTCGGGCATCTTCGAACGACGTGGAACCATGAGTTCCTCAGCCTCACGTCGCCCTGAAGATGCCCGAATGGGCGAAAGTGCTCGGCCAGCCATTAAAAATCTGGAGAATAAGTCGCCTGGTTTTTCTCCCCCTTACAACCCCTCTAAGATAATTTTAGCTAATTGTGCTCGTGCCGAATTTGTATAATCGTGTCCTGCTTGTGACGTGCTCCTCTCGCTAAAACTCACTCGATAATTTTCTTCGCAGCTTTCGATCAAGTCGAATGAAAAAAAAAAAAAAAAAAATAACGTCCGTAAAATCGCGAAAAACGAAAAATCGACTTTTTAACTATTTTCAGCTGAGAGAAAAATGTATTGGTATTTGTAACGGTTGCGATATTCTTTCGGATAGAATGTGAATAGAATTCAGAGTAATGTGCATCGCGGGGTAATACTGCGGTAAAGTTGAGCGTTATGAGGCCAATGCGAGACTGGAAACTTTCGTACCGCGAGGCGACTTACCACGTGGCAAGAAGCTAGAGGAAACGGGTCGGGTCGACTGTTAAAGCGGTGGAAGCGGTGGAGACGGTGGAGGCCGATGCGGTGGCTAACGATTCCGTCTGTCGACGTCTATCGTCCGCTCCCGATCGCCGGTCAAATTCGACTGCTAGCAAAGAGCGAACGGTGAAAATAAAAAGGGGAAAAATTAGGAGAAAAAATATCGTGCATTTGCGCCGCTATCCGATCGCGGTCAGTTCGCGTGAAGGGCCAGAAGCAACAGATCGCGTGCAGGTTTCGACTTAATTATCATATTATTGAGAGGCGAAAAGTCGCGAGGAAAAAATTTCAAACCTCTCTCCAAACGGAGAAAATAGGGGAAAATGCGTTAAGACCCCGCCCGACAATATCATCAATTTGCAACGAGGCTTGACCACGCCCTGTCACTGATGTACCATTCTTTCCGCACTTTGGTAGATTAGAATCTTCGCGAGTGTAATCGACCTAACTGGTGTCACTATAGGACGTGACGCAGTTTTAATCGAATTAAAAGCGAGTTGGTAAATAGATCCATGGAGGCCTGACACGCGCGCCATTTTCACCATTGCGATACGATCAATTATCTGTATTATTCTTTTGAAAAATTAATATCACTCACCTCAGTTATCGAATGAAAGTAATTAAATTGTTACATCTGTAGTGACGTCACTTTGGCCTACCAAATATACAAAGAAGCAGAATGTCAGGAGAAAATATCCAACTGAATGCTGTAAAAACGCTAATAGTAATGACAATCTTTTTTCTTCTCCAGGTGGTCGTATTCCTTCTTTCTGCAGGTTGAGGGGGAGAATAACGAGACGACCTCTTCTCCATTTTTTTCTTTTTTATTACGCCGAGTACTTTCGCCCGTTCGGGCTTCTTCAGGGCATTATAGGACCAATGGTACCTACGCCCATAGGTACCATAGGTGCCCTGAAGAAGCCCGAACGGGCGAAAGTACTCGGCGTAATAAAAAAGGAAAAAAATGGAGAAGAGGTCGTCTCGTTATTCTCCCCCTCAACCTGCAGAAAGTAATTACAATCGTTCAAAAACGCTGCAAATGATTGGGCAGTGGTTTATTAATTTTTCGCTTCAATAATCATTTAAGAAGATCCATCTGCGATAATAACTTGCCGAACATTTCTGAACGTTTCCGCCTCACAACAGATTGGAAACTATAGGGGAAAACTCAATAGCAACTATTGTCATTTTTATCGATTTTATTTTTCTTAATAATCAAATTGAAATATACATTTTTCGCTTAAAAATGCTGAAAATGGTTTGTCTAGTTCTAGATGCAGTTGAAGAGTGTTTGACGACAATTCCAACAAGTATAGAACGATTTTTATAGGTCAAAAAACTCTCGAGCTATCCCTCATGCCAAATTTTTGAAAATCTCCCAAATCCAACACAAAAGCTGCGATAACTCGAGCGCCAAAAAAGCTATTGACCTTGCGATGGTTTCGTTCGATTCAGCGCCCAAAAATGTATAGAAATTGATACCAAATACACCCTTTTCTGAGAAAAGTAGAAAAATACGCATTTTCTCCCTCTCAAAATACCCTTCAAATTTAGCTCATATAATCAAAAAAGTGTTGACGGCGGATGGCGGGCGAACAGATATGTTTTTATTGGATATTTTGATTCTACATGCCTTGAAACGTAGAATATCAAATTACGAGGGAGGGTTAGACTATTTTTGGTTTATTACTCAATAATATTGGTTTATTATTTAATAAACCATTGCAAACGCACAAGAAAAAATTTTTATTATTATAATAATTAATTAATCAAAAACTTCAATTAGGTACCATATTATTAGCTACGGAGTGTTCCCTTATAGTTACTACTTAGGTACTTACTAAACGTTTACAAACGGTCGGAGTAGGTATAGGTACGATAACTAATGGATGGTTTCCTTAAATTATATTTGAAGCAAAGGAATAATAAACCACCATATTTATAACCTTCAGCGTTTTTTTTTTTTCAATATCACAATTTTGGTTTATTATCAACTAGGGGCTCAGCGCCCCTGGCGGGCTTCGCCCCCCTCAGCTATCGCGCACGGTCGGCCCGTCGGAGGGGCTCCGCCCCCTATACTATATATAGTATAATATATATAGTATAGTATATAGTATAGGTATAGGTATAGACATAACAACTGTAAGTTTTCCAAGATTTGTAACTTGCACAGTAGATAACTCAAACAAAAAGTCGTCAATTCAGACGTTTGAATGTACCAAAAGATAGGTAATTTAACTGTCCACATTTTCCCAATGTAATGTACCTATCCATTTTTCAACCGTTTTTGCGTTATTCTACAATAATAGTGAACTATTCACGAAAAAATGACATTTTTCAACTTTAAACGTTCTTTTCATCTATTTACTGCGAAAGAAACAAAGAATGAACCATATATTATTGATATACACATAATCAACTATCATTATGCTGAATTTGAGCGAAATCTATTCCAAAAAATTTTTCGCGAAAAATCCAAGGGGTACCCCTGCGATTTTTTTCAACCGAACCGTTAACGATTTTTTACTCGTCTCTCAATACAGATAAAAATCTGCAATTTTTAGGAAAGTTGTGTCTTACCAAGATGTATTTTTGCAATTTTTTTTATTTCTCGGAAAAATCTGCAAGTGGTCTAAAAAAATCGGTTTTTGAAAGCTCAAAAATTGGACTTTAACCGTGATTTTCGGGGTCAAAATAAATGCGAATCAATTGTTTTATTATGCAGGAGTCTTCATTTGAACGCCTTACACACGTACATAGCAAAAAATTTGGTGAAAAAAATTTAAACAGAGCCAGAGAAATTAATTTCCGTAAATCGAGTTTTTCGCCGGCCGAAATTCCGAGCTCCGCTGGCATCGGTAATAGTGAAAAATTAAATTTTTGTTTTGAAGCGATTTTGAAAGCTATTCTTATAGGAAATTTAACGCTGAATCCGAATATGACGTCAAAACGGCGGAAATTATTCGGCAACTATAAGTTTTTCCAGGTTTAATACACGCCACTCCTACGTTTTTCAACTTTGAAATTCCGTTGCAAATACTTACAGTACTGTTCAAATTTAATTAACTAATGACTCCTACAGGAAATTAGACGTAGAATTCGAATTCAAAGTGAAAACAATCAAAATCGAACGATTAATAATATTTTTCGAATTTTTTCGTTTTTCATACTTCTGAAGTTTCAACTTTGGGATTTTTTTTCGTCACGTTCCCGAAACGGGACAGATTAGGTGCTGTGGAAGAAAATGTAGGAAATTTAACGTAGAATCCATTAAAAATACGAAAATGGCTAGCGTATATGATAGCTCTCGAGGAATATTCCACTTTATGTCAAAAAACGTGTTTTGACTTTTCTTCAAACGTTAATAGCTCCGCGGGGACATAACATAAAAATATAATTAAATACACCAAATTGTAGGATTTCGATAGCTCTTTCTCGCCTCTGAGTAATATACCTATGTAAAAGTAACCGGTTCAAAAGTTATATGCGAAAAACAGACAAAAAACCGCGAAAAACAGGGTCATAAAATCTCAAAGTGCAATAAAATTTGAACAGAGGTCTAATTAAAAAAAAGAAGACTTTTCCAGCCGATGAAGCTGTCTCATTTGAACGGCACTATGACCAAAATTTGATTACCTATTCCCAGTTTCTCAATCAATCGTATACCCAAGGATTTTCAACTTTCACTTTGGGCCGCTCTAGCTCCGGCTAAAATCTATCAACGAACGAATTCTTGTACTTTTTCGTTTAAAGAATTTATCCATGAACAAAATGCGCTCATAAAATTTAATCGCGTTGTGAGAATTTTTCGAGAAAATCGCGATCAACTGCGGAAAAACGTGGTTTCGGAAAACGTCAAAATTTTACAGAAACCTCCCTCAAGAAAAATCAAAGTCGAAAATTGAAAAAAGGGCAAAAAACGTATCCAGGAATTTCGATTTAATTGACGAATATAGTGTCAAAATTTTTTTATCGTTTCGTAGTTTTGCTCTAGCCGTTTGAGTTTTTTCAAAACGAAATTTTCAAGTTTCGACTTTGGATCGCTATAGCTCCGCGGGGGTTAGAGCAAACTTAACAATTGTAATTACGAAAATGTAGGAAATTTAACTGACTACAACTTTGTTATCAATAATAAACCATTGTAATCGCCCAAGAAAAAAAATTTTCTAACCCCCCCTCAAAATTTGATGTTTTACGTTTCAAGGCATGTAGAATCCGAATATCCAATAAAAAAAATTCTGTCCGTACGCCGTTAGCAGTTTTCCGGCCAAACTGTAAGAGCTAAAAATTTGAAATTTTCACCAAAAATCAATCTTGGTCTTACGACGGCCCAATTCTTGAACCTACTTGCTAGCTCAATTTTAAGGGTATTTTTGGGGGGTTTTGAGGGGGAGAAAATTCATATTTTTCAAGGTTTTTCAGAAAAATGTGTACGTGGTATCAAATTCTATAGATTTTTGGACGCTGAATCGAATGAGGCCATTGCGGGGTCGATAGCTTCATTGGTTCTCGAGTTATCGCAGCTTTTGTGCCGAATTCGGGAGATTTTCAGAAATTTGACATGAGGGTATAACTCGAGAGTTCTTGGAGCTATAAAAATTGTTCTATACTCATTGGAATGGTCGTCAAACACTCTCTCCAGCTGTATCGTTAGGCAATAAGTTTAGCTTTTAATTAGGAAATTGAGAAAAATAAAAATGATTAAAATTACAATAGTTGCTACGGAGTTTTCCTTTATAGTTACCATCTGTTTTTCGGTGGGAACGTTCACAAATGTTCGGAATATTTAAAATGACAAATGGATAGTCTTCTTAAATCAATATTGAAGCGAAATAATAATAAACCACTGTACAATCATTTGCAGCGTTTTTTGATAATAATAATAATAATAATAATAATAATGTAAAAGGAAATAAGCCTGTCTACCATATCGTAGGACATCTAAAAACGAAGAAGCAACAGCAAGATATTTCGAACTTGCTTTGTTGTTCGGTTTTCGTTAGTCTCCATCTCCAAAGGTCTCCACTGTTTCTCTTCAGGCATTAATTTTCAAGTTTTCTTTGGGTAGTTCGAAATTCAAACCGTCACGAGCCGTGTCAGTTTCCCGTTCAGTGCAAGTCAAGTTCTCCATTTCTCTATGGTTCAATGCGCATTGATACGGAGAAATATTAAGACTGGCGTCGCAAAATCAGCTTCGATCGGTAAACGATGGCTGCGAGTGTGGAACTGCGCGAAGATGGTAAGTTGCCCTTAAATGTCGCTTTTCAAGTCATTTAACCAAGCTGGTAAATTCTGCTGGCCTGTGTTGATTTGAGACCATAAAAATGTAATCGAATAAGAAACCAGTGGTGTACACACTAATAATAATAATAAGTTCAGTAGTAGTTCCATGTTTGAGTCGGTAACAGGTATAACCAATAATAAATATACAAGAAACTCATACGGAGGCCGCGATTAAGTTACCTACAACAACTATTATTGAAAAGCGAGCCAGGAGAACTGACGAATCAGGTAATCAATAGGAAAGTGGAGTATGTGAGCCGAACGAACAAGCCAAGTTCTGTGAAACGGGATAGTTTTTATAGAAACGACGCCCAAAAATATGTAACCAGTCCTGAAGGTGAAATTGTGTCATTCGAAAATGGCGTAAAAATCGAAATTGTGAAGAAATAAACCGCATAAGGCGGAAGTACTGTTGTGATCCAAAGTATACGGAAAAAAGTTCAGTGAAAGTGGGTCATTTCTATAGCAAGGAGACCCGAAAATTCAAAAGCACTGACTTGCAAGTGAAAATGTGAGTTACGAGGAAGTTCTGTGTGTGATACTAATTATAAAAATCAAGCAACGTTCAGCTGACACAAACTCCCCCAGGGTTGAAACATAATTGACTTTTGCGATCTGTTGAAATCAAAATATTGTCTATATGCGAATAACCCGGAATTACGGTATGTGACCCACGCGATAAAAATCAGCCGTCTTTCAACCGCCCTCCCGGATATTTCTAGACCTTCAGCGTTCAAACATATTGAGTTTTCCTTGGTTGAGTCGTCGCATCTCTCATCGTACTGGGTTAGTGAGGGGGAGAAGAACCAGGCGACATGTTCTCCGATTTTTCATTAACTGGCCGAGCACTTTCGCCCCTTCGGGCATCCTCAGGGCGATGTGGGCTGTAGTAACCTATGGTTCCACATCGCCCTGAGGATGCCCGAAGGGGCGAAAGTGCTCGGCCAGTTAATGAAAAATCGGAGAACATGTCGCCTGGTTCTTCTCCCCCTCACCAACCCAGTACGATATTGAGTTTTGCAACCTGAAAAAATCATATTACAAAATATGCATGCGTGAAATTGAAAAATGCCCATACGGTGGAAGTACTGTGTGTGCTCCAATAGATTAATACATCAATGGTCATCTGCTTGCCATAACAAACATTTTTGAGACCTCAAACGTTAAAAAATCGTCGCTGAATTGGCAACACCTGCTATCTCGTTTTTTAATCAAAATGAGTTAGATATCGTTCCTTATAGAAACCCGACTGCCGGATCGAATGGTGAGGTTATTTGAAAGGTCCAGGCAACAGTAACCGCGTAAAACACGTTTTTGATAACAGGCAATATCTAGTCTATTATGTAGCCTGTTAAAATCAGTAGGTATAGAAAAAACGTTGAACGGTTAAATGGAGATTCATCCGAGGTAGTGAAGAGCCTTTACTACAGAGGTAGTGAAGTGCTGTATGTTATCCTAAATCTGGAAACGACTAAGTTCGCACATGCACTAGGAGAACATTTCCTTTTTGACACAAGTTCAAAAATAGTTACTTAGTTTAGTACCACTATAAACATTTCTTCCAGATTCAACTACGATTTCAACCAAGATTTACTACGTAAAAATGAGAGTAAAAGTTGAACTATTGTCCTCTTTTTGTAGAATTGGGTCAAATAGAATTTAATAACGTAACTTTCGATGGCTTCGATTCATGGCAAAGGACCTGAATGTCTTTCAAACCGAAATCTCTAAAAACTAGAAAGAAATTATGTCACTTGTTGGGATGTTATAAGTGATAGTAACCTCTTTAAATTTTCTCAATTGTTCAGAAATATTGAAATGGGAAGATCTGCTGAACAATCTGCGACGTGCCGACGATATTGTACTCGGTTCTGAAGAAGTTTTAAATGTTCCTGAATCAACTGCTTCGCAAAAGAGTGAGTGGCTGATTTTGTGTCTGTTGCTTTGCATTTTTCCGCCGTTGATCTGTACAAAATGTAAATATACAAATTTGAAATCGAGCTTGTACTCTTTCTTCGGTTCCAACCGCTGCCTTCCTGTAGAACTAACTTCATAGTATCATCAGTCTTCTTTTAGATCTTTTCATGATACTCTGCCCTATTTTTTCAGACTATGATGACGTCTATGATGACGTGCTTGCCCAGCTTGGTTTTTCATCGACAGGCCCCCCAGGAACCCAGCATAGCATGATGAGTCCCGATTCAGGCTATGGGGACGAATCGGCTACTCCCTTAAGTAAGTAAAGAAAATTTCTGTCTCAAAACTATACTTCTTTTCCTTGTCGACGCACTTTTAGATGTCTAGGAGGTGTGGGAAAGAGCAAAACGTTTGAGCACTTTCGCCCATTTCTTGCATTCCCACAGTTTTCTACAGTGGCTTGATAAAGACAGTGCGGACAATGGTGTCCTCTTTTTGATTGGTCAAACGTCCGAGCGCCATGTTTATCCCAAACTCGGCTGATATAGCGTTGACTTACATAGGTTCGTCTCATAATAGTGCTTATAAAATCGTAATTTATATTCTCAAATACTCGATCAAAAACTTTTCAATTGCTCAATAGTATTTTGAACTAAAATAAAACACGGAAATAATTTATTTTGTGTCGTGGAAGGTGCAAATCAATAAATAACGGGAGTTTTTCTAGATCAGCTAATTTTCATAAGAAATTATTTTCTTAACAATTATTCATGTTTTCAAAAAGACCTTGCTAGGAACTTTCTCAAAAATAAATAAGTAGTTAATTGCTATATTTAGCTATGAGAATAAACACTGCGAATTTTAAACCCATTATTGTGATTAACGGCAAATACAATATAAAATTTTATAATGGTAACTCGATTCTACTTACATAATTTAATAAATTATTATTATGATTATTTATTAATATAATATATTATTTATTAATTTAAGAGATCAATAGTTATCACAATTTAGCTAAAATTTGAGTTTTTCACCATGTATAGAAGAAGATTTTGAAGTTTTTCCGCCCCTCACACCTCCTGGACATAAATCACTATACTTGCATAGACGTATTTAACTATGCATTTTTTTACGCTTGTACGTTCTCTACTTATCGCTATTTAGAACTTTTTGCAAACCTTAGCTCAGCTATGATTGTCAATTAGTAGTAGTACTTTATAATGAACAAACCCTGGGTGCGCTCAGTGTCTGTTTTCCAAACTTTCAAACTATCGTGTCAACTTAAAACTGACTTTCTGCTTTGGTTTAGGTCCAAGTTCATGTCTCCCGACTCTGGAAATCATCGAACAACCGGATTCTATCTACAATTTTCGGTATTTGAAAGAAAGTAAAAAACCACATGGTGCTTTAAGGAGCTGCAAATGTACGGAGGAAAAGCGGAAATATTCAAACGGTCCCCGCGTTAAGGTCAGTGTTGAGTGCTCGTGAGATTTTCCTAATTAAATAATTCCCGCAGAGTTAGAGTACGCTGAAGCTATCCTGATAAGTATGGGAAATTAATACTACCCACATTATTGTTGATTAGTTGAGGAATTTCAACGGGAACGCGATTGTTCGGGTGTGGCTGTACGGAGGACACGGCGAACCATCTCCTAACCGACTTGTGAAATCATGTGGTGACAATAAGAACCCCACCCTGGTCGATGAGCCTCATGATATTTACATAAGCAAAACCAAACAACATGTTGCAAGGTATTTACATCAGATTTCACATACTAACTGTTAAGCCTAGATTTCGGCATTTAGCACCCGAAAACTAAATCAGAAAATTAATGGTATTCCAAGCTCCTCATAGTTGACAGGTTTTTAAGCTTCAAACTTGGTAATGCAGTATAGTCATGTTTCTTGAAAATATTGCAGAGTGCGGTGACCCTTTTTTGCTGTGGCTGTCGACTTATCTGTTAGTGTGATTACTCCGATCGATTTTTCAGCAAAATATCTGTACAATAATTATCGGTGGGTAATTGCAAGGGTAACAAAAACAAGAAAGCGGTTGAGTAATGTTCGAGAATTTACTCCAGTACCAGCTTATTGCGAGTGGATCGCAATATTGATGAAAAAAAAACCATAAAAGTTTGCTTCAGAATAAATCCATCTCAAACGCTCACCACAATTTTTACACAAAATTTTAATATACATATTACGTCCTAAATGCTATGCCTCAGAGTCTAATTGCTAAATTTGTGAAACTGCGCCCTCTGTGGCCAAATACAATTCTTAACTCTGTTGTCATTTTTTCAGTTTTGATAACCTGAATATCCTGCATGGTGTCAGCGACGAGATTGAAGACCAAAAGAAATATTTACGTAAGAAGCGATACCTACCATCCAAAAAAGGAAGCAAGTTCCTCGGTGTCCAAGAATTTCCAAAGGTTAATCTTGTGTATATTTTAATGTAACTTAAGACACTAGAAATATTTATATTAGTAAAATAATTACGTCCAGTAAAAAAAATCCAAGGTTTTCATGGACTAGAATATTCCATATAAATATATTCCATTCCAGATATAGTTTTCCTGTTTTTGATTTCCCGTTAAATCTAATTTTTATTTTTGGGAAACGTTGTACAAATTAATGTACGTTATTATTTTATTAGAGGAAACGTATTATACGTTCCCTTCTTGACTAATGATTTGAATTTCTCTTTTGGTATATTCCAGATAGCAAACAACGACCCAGAGTTGAAAGAGGTTAAAAAACACTTGAAAAAAGTTGAGAAAGACACGTGCAAGCTGTATTTTGAATTGTTCGTCGAAATAGATGGCCAGTACATCTATATTGATTCGGTGCTATCTAGTCAAATCAACAATAAAAGTAAGTGCCTTACAGAAAATTTATTTGCTTCCAGGAAATTGTAGTTGAGGAAAGATATAATTTCTGTATTATCTTCGGATTGCTTACGATATATTGTTATAAAATTGGCGTCAATTTTCAACCACTCTCAATCGCAGTTTCTTAATCAATATTAATAGTTTTCCTCCTATTCTATGTAGTATTTTTTTTTCTCCTAGAAAGCCCAAAAACAAATATCCCGTACATTGCCAAATGCAGCCATATCGAAGGGCCTTGCGAAGGTGGAACTGAAATATTGATATTCACGGATAAACTTGTTAAAGGTAATAACAATTTTTTAGAACGGTCAACAATGTTTTGTGCAATGCAACTATATTTTAACTTTGATTTTGTTAAGATACATCTTTCAAGTTTCTAATGACAAATTTAGGCTTACCAAGATTTCAACGATTAGCATTTTATAAAAACAGACCTCTCTATTTACTTCATTTTATGCTAGATTTATGCGAGAAGAGCTCGTCTTTGTCTGATTAGTCGTTGTAAACACACTCAGCTTACCTCGGCCAATCAGATTGTAGCAAGCATCATAGATGACTAAGTATAATTTGATTTAATTGTGTTTCTTATACTTGAGAATTTTTTCAGGTATTCAGATTGTTTTCCAAGATGAGACCAACTGGACGGCTTTTGCTGAGTTCAATCCTGACACAGATATTCATAAACAAGTCGGCGTTGCATTCAGGTGAGACGTCAGAAATTATCAATCAATTTTAAGTGCTCCATCTCCGCGCATTGGCTTGTCTGAGTTGAGTTGTTATTGTGGCACTGATGTCCTCTCTCACTAGGGGAGGCCATCACAGCCATTGTACCACAGACTGCTCACCGTTAAACGTAAATCGGGAGAAAATCCCACTGATAACACAGGTGCATCACGAAACCCAATGACAATGGCCCAGAAAAGAATTGCTGTTTCCCCTTTTAAACTTTAAATTAACGTTCCATTTAATCCATGATATATTAAACCGTTTCAACTCATTAAAATACAATAACTAATCCGACTAATTCAGAATCATACGTATTTGGTCCCCCTGAAACCTATTTATGAATAGGTTGATAATTTAACCGTATTTTCCTTTCGCTCTCATTTAGAAGCGTTATTAGAAAAGCGTCAGCATCAATGTTCTTTTTTTCAGAACCCCTCCTTACAAATGTGCTGAAATCGGCCGAGCAGTCAACGTAAAATTTTATATTGTGAGGACGACAGACGGGGCGACCAGTAAGGCCTGCGAGTTTCGATATTTGCCTTCAGAAGATGACATGCTCGACTACTTACCTCCAGGTGTGCATGATTGAAAATCACATTTATTGTTTACAATAGCACCAAGAAGGCGACGTCTAAAGTAAATTAGAAACGTCCGCCTTATCATTTCTTGCGATCGTTCTACAATCGTACTCCATGAATGTAAATCAAGAAAAAAGATGTGGTAGACATTTTCACCTCCATATTGATTTTGACTTTTCGGACAATCGCAATACTTTCATTTACTAAGTAAACATGGAAGTAATAGTATTGCGTTGTTTGGAAGTTTGAACTAAATCGGCAATATTGTTTTGATTTGATTTCTACAATTTTGTTTCGATGCGGTTGACTTTTTCAAGTTCTAGCCCAATCTTCGATTCAAGCTAGAATAGAAGACAAAGGGATTGTCACGAAATCTTCAGATTTTAAATGAGTTATATTGTTATATTGATTTTAGCGTTGAGGCCATCATCAGTAACAATCTTACAATTAATGTCTTGTTACTGATCATGGCCTAAACGCCGAAATTGATATAATTCATTTAAAATCAGTGTATTCGTGACAATCGCTTTGCCTTCTATCCTGGTGAATGGGGTTCCACAATCTCAGCGAGAGTGATTTAGTCAAAATTCGATTCGAGAGCAAGTTGTCTGTAATCGGTGCACAACTAATGTAACTGGTGACGCATAACGTTTATTAACACGCTGTCGCGTAATTCGTCAAAATAAGCAGCTCCAGTTTTATTTTTGAAAATTATAATTTTAGTTGTCAGGTTGCGGTGACCATTCGAACATGTGTTCCGCGTATAAAATATGAAATTTAAATTGAAATAAAAGTGACTGATCGTTCAGCGTAAATGTCAAATCGTTCTCTTTTGAAATTAAGTATCTAGCAAGTTTGTCGGTGTAGATTTTCTGAGGAGGATATTTTATTCGAAACACGCAAAACTGATGCTCCACTTGTGTAAATATCAGGCGCACAAATCATACGGAGCGGTTCGGCACAGTACTTCACCGTTTACGTCGCCAGAACTTTGTTCAATCCAACAAATCCTTTCAAACCTTATTTTTCAATCTTTTGTTCGATTCATAGTGGACGCAAGGCGTGATTTATCAGAGCGGTTAAAAGGCTTACTGCTTTAAAGTTATCGGTGCTCGCTCTTACCCTCGTGTTGATCGGTATAATGTTGAACTGGCGTTGCTTAAACGCGAGGAGCGAAATGTAAGATTGCTGTTGTCCGATGGCGCTATTTTTGGGTGTTGTTTTCTATCCGTTTGGTATTTGTCTTATATTGACTTTGCTTCGGTGGCTTTAAACATACTATTTGTAAGAGATTGATTTTATTGTTGCAGCCAAACGGAAATTAATTCGTAATCCGATGCTATCAGAGGCTGCAGCACTGTCAAAGGTAAATTTCTCTAATTTCAAGACTAACAATTACGGATACAATGCGGATTACAATGGTTTATTATTAAATAATAAACCAAAAATTGAAGCGTAGGCCAAGCCCGAGCCGTTAAAAGGGAACATTTCTATCACTTGTCTGCGTTTTTCTGTTAGCCCGATGAAAACTTATCGTTGTTGGATGAATTGATGGAAACTCCAACTCTGGAAAGTGACAGTCAATCAGACTGTCCTGGCCTTTCAAGCCTAGAAGCTGGTAAATAAACCATTTATAAATTATTTTACTATTATTTTGCCTATGTAATCCTGTGGCTTATTGTTCTTTTATTCATTCCAGAGCTGGACTCAGGGCCGCTTGAAGATTTCCGAGGGTTACCAAGAGGTAGAATTATTCTGTACTGGTTTTTCCAAGATTGCTCAATTTATCTCATAGCAAGATTCGTATTCCAGTCGGAATTCGACTAACTTTTAAACATTACTCACCTTCAAACGAAATATTTAGCCATCTGTGTTCCCTACAATATATATCGCTCTGATAATTACCCATTTTAATCTAAACCCGCTTTCTTTCAGTTTACCAAGATTTAGACATGGACTGTTCCACGTCAAAAAAAAATAGCCGAATGGCTTCGAGCATCCTAAGAGTTGAAATGGCGGAAGATTATGAAAATATGCCGTTTATCCAGGGTGATTTTTTTATCAGTAACAGCGGTCCTTCACGTTTTTGGACAGGTGAGTTATCTCTTTCATTTTGCACTTGAGTCACCTTGTACTCAACAGAGTGAATGAAAGTATTGCCATGCAGTGGTGAAATAAATTTAAAAAATTACTGTCCTATGATCAAGAGAAATGTCTCCTCAAGCCTGTGGACTAGAAACCTCCAAATTTGTCTAATCTTCAAAAAGAATTGTTCGGGATGAGTAAAATGTTCGGAAAAAAACTCTCCAAATATGCAAATTCGGGCGTTATTTGATTTCTGATAATACAATGTACTTCCATTTCTATCTCGACATCTACAGACTGTTACATTCGACTGCTCGAAGTCTTAAATAGCTTGTTGATGGTTCCTGAATTTTTGCACAATGCCTTTGTAATATTAAAATTATGTACTCTTCTCTAAATCTGAGGACACTGTTTGAATCAGCTCCAGATGACTTCTCATACCCGGTACATAGATCGAACTGAACCTGCACAAATTCTTAATTAGAAAAAAATGTCTGGGCTGCTCTCGTTTTTTGGATTATTATTCAACTATGAACCATGGAGAAAAATTTCTACTCACCTCAAAATTTGATGTTTTACGTTCCCAATATCCAATATAAAACATACAGATGATAGTACAGTGGTTTATTATTCTTTTGCTTCAATAATGATTTAAGAAGACTATTTGTGGTATTAATTGTTCCAAACATTGTGTAAATTAAAAAAAAAACCATGGGTAACTGGAGAAAACTTAGTAGCAACTGCATTGATTTTAATAATTTTTATTTTTGTTAATTTTCAAATTAAAAGCTAAATTATTCGTCTAACAGTGTACCTTTTTCTGTAAAACCTCGAAAAATACTAATTTTCTCCCCCTCAAAACCCTCCAAAAATACTTTTAAAATTGAGGTAGCCATTTGGATAAAGAATTGATGATCCATTTTCAGGCCAAGATGGATTTTTGGTGAAAATGTGAAGAATTTAGCTTCTATAGTTTCGTCGTTTACAATTGTTTGAAATTATCACTATCACAATTGTAGTCTTCTTAAATCATTATCGAAGGGATGGAATAGTATACGACTGTTCAATAATTTGCAGCGGTTTTTCCATTATTTTTTCTTTATCACCTTTTTCGGTCGAACTAATTGACTTCTTGGTTTTTTTTTTAAGATTTCCAGACAAGTCCCGAGGTGAAAGCGGAAGCTCTTTGGTTCGTTCATATTCCATTATTTTTATTTGATAATCAACTGCCAATTTATTTCTTGAATAGGTATCACAAGAACCTGTCACCGTTTTTCGTTCTGGGACTAGAACGAAGACGTTAGTAATTTTAAAAAATTTTCAAACAAACTGGAGATATGGGTGAAAATATAGTTCAGTTAATACTATTTATCTTTGCGAATTTTCCCCTCTATTCCTCCAACTCTCTAATTATCCTATCCATTGGAAGAAATACTTGTAAATATTCAATCGCTGTAATTTTGCCTAGACTTGCATATTCATGCTATTTCTTTCGTTCCTTAAACATTGTAGTTTCAAGTGCGGCTCAAATAATCGGGTACAGTGAATAGAGAATGCAAAATAAACCGCAGATTAATTTTAGCTTTGCGCTCGTTAATTTCTTCCTGTCTTAATTTTCAGGAAACTTGTCCAAGGCATTTGTTCTGGCAATGATGACGATGCGCTTGATAAAATTCTCCCTGCCGATTCTTGGATCAACAGCAAATTCGGTGGCAAGGTAAGCTCAGTCATTGTCTGCGATACAGAGATAACTATAATGTTTTGAAATAATTAATCAACTGTAACGGTTGATGTGAATGATCTGTTTGACTTTGCAGACTCTCCTCCATTACGCAGTGATTCATTGCCGAGATAGAATATTGTTGAAGTTGCTGCGTGCTAATGCCGATCCGTACGCATTGGATTCATCCAATAGTAATTCTGCGATCCATTTGGCCACTCTTGCTGAAGAAAAGATTCTCATAATTCTCCTGCCGTTCATCGAGCATCCGAAGCTTATTTTCAATAGAGGTAGATGATCGTTGCTGAATGTTATGTGTCCAATTGGCTGTACAATAGCTTAGGAAATTCTATCCTTTGTCTTTTTTAGACGGTGACGATCCATTGCTGTTCGCTGTGAAAAAACAACGAGCCTACGCTGTCAAGTTGCTACTGAAAGCGAATTTCGACCCGAACGTGCACAACCTGAAAAATGGCGAAACGCCGCTGCACGTCGCCATCAAGAATAACCAATTCGACATTGTTGCTGATCTGCTGGCTGTAAGTGTATTTAAGGCCTGTCTCTTCTACTACGGTTAACTTTGACCACGGCTCGGAAAATGCGTTTCTCGTACCTCTGTTAGCGATTGATCACGGGTTAGTTTGTCACAACTGCAACCGGCCAAGAACCCACAATTCGCACCTTGACGAGGCTTCTCATTGGTCGATAAGTTGATAACAGCCTTGAAACCAAGTTGAGACTGCGTTCGTCGATCATCTTTGTTGTTTATCTTCCTCAGTTCGTACGTTCAATTCAGTTCTGTTCGGTTCTTTCTTTTTCTGGGTTTTGTGAAAAGTTGCTCTGCAACCCTCAGCTTACCTTTAAATACTAGAAACTTATTTTCTGTTGTACCAAATTAAACAACCAGCAGTTTACTTATTCCGCAGTAGGAGCGCTAGGATCGCCGCCAGATTGGACTTTCCTTCCCTTAACTCTTCTCCTTGCATTGAATATTTTATCCATGTGTGTGATATCCGTTTTTTTTCTATTTATAGAATAAAGCTGACACTTCGGAGCTCAACTATGCCAAGCAAACACCGCTGCATTACTCCGTGCTCACGCAAAACTTTGATCTGGTGAAGAAAATTTTGCAATTTGT
This sequence comes from Tupiocoris notatus, assembly GCA_037159825.1. Lineage (NCBI taxonomy): Eukaryota > Metazoa > Arthropoda > Insecta > Hemiptera > Miridae > Tupiocoris > Tupiocoris notatus. The sequence goes on along the minus strand of JASJUZ010000216.1, from coordinate 59,475 downwards.
AAGTTCCAGCTTTATTTTATGTAGAGATTTTCTGGTGATAGAGCTGTAAATTTTGTATTGCCATAACGAGGAAGCTCTCATGCTCGTTTTTATCAAATATCGGAGAATCGAGGTGTTTTTTAGTTCTATTGGTGATAAAATCTGATTTGAGTTTTCTTTTCAGTCGAACCCTCAAGACTTTCACTATGACGATGTAGACGATACTGATGCGAACCATTTGATCTCGCAAATTTCAACTCTATCTAAAGATGCCCGAGTAAGTTATACTGCAGTCAACTGCCCTTTCTTCTATCTATTCTGATTATTAGAAGAGCTCGGGAAACTCACGGTCTGTGCGCTTCTGTAACTCCCCGACTTCTGAACCGTTTTAGACCGTTTTATTCATTCACCTTGTCGTAGCCTTTTAACACTAATTTTTAATTTGAGTCTTCCTTTTGTCCAGATAACCAAAGCGTTGGAAAAATTTTTTCAAACCCAAAGAGCATCAGGTAAAAACATAGTTCTAATGGAATAAAAATGTTCTGTAATAGAAATGTTCTAATGGATATGAAAATAAATGTAATTACTGAATTTTTTTGACTCATAGGCGAGGACGACTCGATTTGGAGGAAGCTCCCGATGAAGACATTCTTGATCACCGCGATCGCCACTGGATTGATCAGTTGGCTAATTAAAAATATTAAGTGAAATGCTGCAAAAACCGCAACGACATCACTTTTCTCCCATACGTCATTTTAACGTTACCGTATTTATTTTTAAATAATCTACGCTATTTGTGTAAACTGCTACGTAAATCAGTCTAATGACTTTGCGTATCAAATTTGGTTGACCATTGCAAGCAAAACGAATAACCCTTCTTTTCCTTTTTGTCGCATTTCTTCATGTCAAGGGGTTGTGAGGGGGAGAAAACCAGGCGACTCATTCTCCGATTCTTTATTGAATGGCCGAGCGCTTTCGCCTATTCGGGCATCTTCAGGGCTACGTGGAGCCATTGGGTCCACAGCCTATGGGGACCACATTCTTCATTGATATTTGCAACAAGAACATTGCTGTAGCGCCAATCCAAATGTAATTTTCTAGGATATTTCGCCAAGCGTGTCCTCTTGAAAAAAAAAATTTCCAAGATGAAGAAAAAAGTCTGAAATTCTCGCAACTTGTGACTGATGTTTACTCGGGATTATGGATGAACCTTAATTTTGGATTCAGCAAACTAAATGGACTAAGAAACGTCAAAAAAGCATTTAATGAAATTGCTGAATTGCATGAAGCATGTTTGCATGCTAAATTGCATCGAAGCATGTTTTGAAATTAGATTATCTACCCTTGGAAATTTTGCCGCAAAGCTCATTTAATGTGGTGTTATTAGGTTAAGTTTTCTTGCTACTTATTTGTGATATTGTTTGCTATCCATAGGCAAACCCAAATCAATGTGATTCAACCTTGAAAAAACTATGCTGCTCATAGCACGACTTGTAACACACTAATCTAACAGAGCCATGACACTTTATTCTATACGATAAATGTCCATTGGTCCCTTGCTGCTTATTATCAATTATTGGTTAGACTTTACAATGAGGATCATTTTAATCTATTGTAACTACTTAAGCCGCCCACTTCCAATTGACAGAAGAGGGCGTATAAACCATGTAAATTTTTGTTGGTTAAACCTGCCCTATTTACATACAATATTATTCAACTTATTCCTTTGTAAAAATGTCTACATAATGTTGTGACCATGTAACTCAAATGTAGTGTGAATTGCGTCAAATGCTTCGCGATTAAGTTAACTCTGTATATATGTGAATAAAATTTCTTATCCCGATTTACAATTTCACTTTCATTGAGCTTAAATCCATTCACAAATTTTATTCTTATATATTTTATTTTTTTAATTTACATGTTTTGGTTGATGAGTTCTTGCGGGAGGATCTCTTCGCTTAGCTAAAAGAGTTACTTTAATGCTCTTTACAGGCGCCCCAGGTTAGTCTCTTGAATAAAAAATAATAATAGCAAGGTTCCCATACCCTCCGCTCAACAGCTGCAGCTCACAAGTGATAAATTAGGTAGGTACAGTGCCAGAGTGGAACTCGGGTGGGCTCTCGGCAAAATTTATTGATTGGCCCCACCAAAATGAAAATTCCACACCTCGTTCAGTAAAAAAAGTATAAATGTGTCTAAATAACGTTCATCAACTCTACACGAACCTTTCATTAATTAACCCCCCTCACAACAGAACAATTTTCAGGTACTCCTCAGTTTCACTACGATGATCCTCGCATAGAAACAGCAACGTTTCATCGAATTTGCCTTATGTGTAGAAAAATTAATTTTTTTCATTCTTCGGTTAATATCCAGGATCTCCATTTTTCTTTGATGATGTTGGGAACATAGATCCACACTTCTTACTTCAATCGTTATATTTTTCCTCTGAACGATTATCCTCTGGGGTCTGTGATTATCGTTTCTTTGTGCAATATTGTAGATTTTGATTTTTATGTTAAAAAAGTTTTAATTTTAGATTATTGTAATAGTGGGTGGTTTCTAGTCAGGTTTTCGAGAATTGGGTGGAAAATATTTTATTTTTTGTGGAATTGGATTGGAATGATGATGACGGGTTGGAGGAGGTGGAGATGGATGAGGTGAGGATGGGCTAGATGATGGATTGACGGAGACAAGCTGAAGAGGCCACCTTAGCTGTCGGCGAAACGTTCAGAGGAAAAATATAACGATTGAAGTAAGAAGTGTGGATCTATGTTCCCAACATCATCAAATGATTTTTTTCAGTTTAGTAATTTATTATTATTTTAAAACGGAAACTTTTTCAATCTATGAGTCTCCGATTCAAGAACAAAAACGCATTTTTATATCAATGCGTTTGATGAAATGTTCAACTTCGATCTTCACCATCCGAAGGAGCTCGAAAAAATTGATATCATCAAATTGTTTGCAATTAGCTCTAGAGAAAATAAAATAACCATTAGCCAATATGGTAAATCAGTATTAAAACCGTTTCAATGTAAATTTAGCTCAGGTGAGACCCAAATCTCGTTACCAACTTTTGAAACTAAGCAAAAACACTTCTCTTTCCAAGGATTATCACACTTTTATCGAGTTATTAAAATATTCTACGATAAAATATTCTTCACTCGTCAAGTTTTTTGGTAGTTAATCATTTCAGTTATTTGCTTCATGTAAGCTGATTTTAATATGTTCGATATACTTAATACGTTATATGCCAATCAGAGGGAAGAACGCGTCGCCACATAGTACACCGAAATCTACCTAGTAAAACCTTTATTATTGCAATAGTAATCCAATGTCGTCTCATTTCAAGCGATTATTTTTTTACAAAAACTGTTTGCCTATTGGGTTCACTATCACATGGTCCACTAATCCATCGCCCAAGAGTTTGAAACCTTCAACGAGACACCCGAGCGCTGGCTTCAGAACAGTAACACTTCCTTCTTTAACTTCAGGCCTACGGCCCTCGAAGGACGACACCTAAAAAAATATACAAAAAATTAATAAATTGAAAAAATAACGAGACAATTCTTTGAAGGTTTGGATAAAAACCATCTTCTGGTCACAACCTTGTAACTTGCTTCAGCAGTGTATTGAGGTTTCAAAAGCACGCCAACTTCCGAGCCGCCGTATTCATTGTAGAAGAACAAAGCCAAGTCCGAATAGCTTTCCTGGAACAATTAATATTCCATGATTTATTTCCTTCAACGGACCGATCATACTGCCAAGCTATAGTCGATACTTATCTGAATTATTTGCAAAGAACTTTATATTTTCAAAAGTATACGCTCTTGTAAAATTCTTGAGATGCTTACTTCTAAAAGTTTCACATATTTGGCGACAGGATCGAATTCGACGACGGGTATTTGGCCCATCGATTTTCGAATCTTCTTCATAACCATTTGCTCGTCGAAATCGATAGTCTGATGCCGCCGCGTAACGACACGCTTGTCCAATCGGATGACGACGTGGAAAGGGCTCATCGAAGTAGTGAACACTTTCTGCAAACAGAAATCACAATAATCTCCATCTCTGCATCTTTTTCAAAACAATTTGAAAAAGCCTAAAGAACGCAATTGGGGCAATAAATAAAGTTTTCCATGCATGTTCACCTTTTTCCCAAACTTTCTCAAAGGTTTGACGATATAGGCAGTCAAATGAGTCATTTTCAAATTGTTTCGATTCTAACAAAAATCTTGTTTTCTTAATCGATAATTATCAGATCATATTTTCAGGAAATGTCTTCAGGTTGTTGTTACTCGCATACATCCAGGGTCAGGGAATGGTTCAAAAGTAAATGTTCAGCGAGTTTTGATTGAATGAACGAATACATTTTTATTGTATAGACATTTTGTCATTACAATGATTGGGAAATTAACAAATTTTCTGATTAAGTTTTTTTTCCTTAGGTAATTAATAAAAAATAATTCATTTTACAGTCGGGGAACCGAGAATTACATCTCTCACTCTCCAAGCATGGAGTTCGATTCATAAATAAATTCTCTAAAAATAAAATTAGAAAGCTTCAAAGTATCCCACATTGTTAAATAAATAACACTTGAAGCTAAAGAAGACAACTCACCGTCAAAACAGACAAGGACTTGTCGCCAGGCAGGATGAGCGTTTCCTCGCAAATTTGCAAAGAAGCCAGTGCCAGTTTTGCCAACCTAACAAGCGCTGGAATGGAAGGTGCTTTCTTTGTCCAAAGAACACCAGTCGTGTCGTAAGGTGTGGCAATGAAGAGAGGAGGTAACGTTTCACGATTGGTGTTGAAGAACTTTTCAATGTCGTAGATACCGTCCTCTGAAATGACAACGTTAATTTATAAAAATACCAGTTACAGAACGGGCACCATGTTCAGCTATGTAATTTGTAGATAAAGATGTGACAATAGAGGAAACAAATAATGAGGTAACTCTTTCTCTGAAATTCTGAGCACTTTCTCCCCTATGCTATCAACAATGTCCAAGAGAATGAAAATGCCTTATCGGTCTCTCCTAACAACAATCTAAGAGCAGAAAAGAACCACATACTGTCCAAAGTGTCGTTGAAATTGACGATAACAGGCTCAGAGTGCCAGTTTGTCGCTGACATCATTTTGAGAAACCGAAGAAACATCGGGAGAGGTTGCATTGTCGTTTCGATCGACTGCGGCGCCAGAAACATGTAAGCGACGAGCAATTCTATCGCAATTGATGGGAAATGAGTCTCGCTGAACAAATGGCTCGATACCCATCGTTTGGCTAAGACGCAAGTGGCTCCAAAAGCTAGATGATATTGACTCAACCTGCAAATATATAACAGCAAGAAGAAGCAAAAGAAAACGAAGGGTAAGGAGATGACGTCAGGATTATGGAATGGGGTGTTTGCATGAGTCAGAAAAAGTTCAGCTTTTTTCAGTTTGCTCTAAATTTTTTTCAGCCCATCCAACGTGGGCGATCCTGGTGATACCTGCAATATAGAAATAGAACCTAATAACTCTAGTGGAGTGTCCTACATGAACTTGCTCTATCACTACTCGCCGAATTGCTCTTGCTCCTCGCTGCGAGAAATTCAACATATTCTATCAATATCAGAGGCCATATTTGTTTAAATTTCAACGTCAACAACTGTCGCATTTCCCGATTTCTCAAAAATGTTCCACGATTTTACTAGTAATCAAATACTTGGGTCGCTAATTGAAGTATTCCAATTTTACGTGGTGTTAGTGAGCCACGATTTCTTGTGTTGTGTTTCTCGATTTCCTAAAGAATGAAAAGCGAACGACAGATAAAATTTACATTGTTTCCTCATTTTGTTTATTTATTACATTTTTGGATTTAATTTTTTATCATTCATTTTTATTTTTTATTTATTTTTTTAATGATTTTTTCGTGTTTTTATTTTTAAATTCATTCGCCAGTTTTTTTAGTTTATCATTCAATATTGGGCAATTTTAATCGTCTATGAATGTTATTTGACTTTTCAAAACTCTCTTCAGAAACTGAGGATCGCATAAATTATGTTGTCCATCCGCTCTGGGCAATACACTGAGGAAACTATGAACTGAGTAATTGTTCAAAATTTTCCCCGACCTATGATTATTGTAGAACATCTACCAATATTTTTGCAATAACAAATATTTACTACTTACTTTTCTTGTAATATTTTTGTAATTTAAGGTTAGGGTAGTTGATAAAAATATGCAAGACCGTGAGGCACAACAATCGCAAAGACAACACAATCGCAATTTTGAAGGAATAAGCAATAATGAAAGCTACAAAAATGAATAATTAAAAACAAAACTAATACTGACGAATGAAAACAAAGTATACTCGCTATACAAACTATACAAGCAGCAATATTTCCAAAGCTTTTTGGAAGTTTTGCAGGAATCTAGTCAGCAGTGGTTGGTCTTTGCATAGCCGACTTGATTTGGTATTCACTTATAAGCCATCCAAGATTGACGTTCCCCCGTTGGTGAGCCAATGTTTCCCATGATTGCTACCATTATTAACCAAAGTTTGCCTTCAGAACTAATGCTTTCATTACGGCTGCTTTCATTGATTTTTATGTGATTTCAGTATTTCAGTGGACCTGCCCGATTGCGAAAGTATATATTTTTTAAATCATGCAAACGCCCCATTGGAGAAATTGAGTATTCAAGTGAATTCCTTACCCGTAAAGAGCGCCGGTTAATTTGGGAAGGTTTATGAACTTCTTCTCAGCAGCTATAGATTCCTCAGTGTCTCTATATTGTTTCACTCCCTGTTCGCTTATGCGTTTCTTCAAATTACCGATCTGCTTAGAGTAGGCGAGGAAAATCCGGAAAAGCAATCCCTCCTGAAACAATGGATTCAGATGATTCCACATTATCAGCATCAGGTGGCGAGTATCGAGCTTGTATAGTCTCTGAATCAAAACGGTATCAAGGAGAAAAGGTCCTCCCTAAATGTTCAGCCTTGCTGCGACCACACAGACCTTCTCTGCCACCAGAAAACATGCTATAATTGCCCATTCAATAGTATCTACAGCTGCAGAACTGTCCACATGCTACTACTGAGGAAAGTCATAATAAGGAGCGACCCGTATTTCACACGCTTGTTGCATGGGAATAAAACGCTAAAGAAACAAATGCTACACTTACCTTGAATACAATAAGGAAATCGGGAGTAACTTGAGTCACCAGGTGCTTCTTGTTAAATGCTGATGCTATTTCGAGATAAAATGCCGCCACGAGCCGTTTACAAGCGTTCGGATCTTCGGGCCATTTGCTGGATATTGACATTTGAACAACCACTGAAAAAAGATATTCACCACATCAACTCGCGAAAATTGCAATGCTACAACTACCAGCAGATTTCCATTGATATTGACTCACGGTCAACTGTTGGGACGAAAGGTGGGAGCAGCTTATCGGCATCCTTCTTCAACAATTTACTATCACCTTTGGTGGTGCAAAGAAGACGATCAACAATAAAATGTGACTTCGTCGGCGGGAACGGATCGGTGAAACGGTAAGCCGACGAAATGCAATGAACGCTGACGATTTCCAAGGGCAAAGCCAAATCATGAAGATCCTGTGAGAACCTAGTAAACGCTTTATGAAGAGCTATGCACGATTCTTCTGGCGTCCGCTCGTGAGCCTATGAATGAGTAAAGCAACTTATTCATAATAAATAAAATTTGCAAGAAAAATCAAAAACAGTCCAGTACATAGAGTGGCAACTGGTCCCAACACATTTTAAAAACAACACAGTGATGAGAGGGAAGTTTGGTATATTTGACGCGGAGAGGGCTCCAGGTTTTAAATCACTGCAAGGTTTGTTGAATGGTTACTTAACATTGGTGACTCCACTCAGATGATCAGTGAAGGGTAAAGTTTGCATTTCTCAGCTGCAGTCCCTGATGCTATGGGTGAGAATAATAGTTGCGAGAGAAATAGTTGCCTCTCCCTATATTACGCCCTTGAACACCGATTGTAGCTCAAGTTCTGGTTAATTCCTCAAACCCTACTTAGTGCGACACTAATCAAAAACTATCAATATCAGGAGAAAAATAATATTTATTCCTAGCTGAAGAAATAGCGGTCGTAAACTTACAAAACAAAGAGAAGTCAATTGGCTGAGTTGGAAACCAACTAGGCCGTAAGACGTTTCGGGTATCCCAAGTTTCGATTCCAAGAGAAATGCCAATATTTCCTTTATTATTTGGCGACGTTTTCCAATCGGCGTATGATTATCAGCCCAGATCACACTTTCAGAAATTGAGCCGTCCTTGAATCTCCGCAGCTGGCATTTGGAGCCCCAGAACTTGCGAAATTCGTCGCCCTAAAAAATAACGAAGGAGAAACTTTGAAGTAAATCGCAGTAAATATGGAACTCTAAAAAATTGTATTCCACTATTTTTACCTCCGGAGTGTTGGACGATGGGCCCTTATCAATGACTGAAAGTGCGCAGTCGGAATTCAGCTTGACTCCGATCAACAAATTGCCGCACAATTGGTAGGATTTAGGACTATGAGACAAATTCCATCGTGGATCGGACGGATATCCAATACTAAACGTGCTCATCCGGTTGGTCAGTCCTTTTTCGAACAGTTGTTCGAGCATGCGGACGAAAATTGGAATATTTTGCAAGCAGAAATCGACTTTGAGCTGGTGAGGAGCGTAGGCGAGAACGGCTCGAGATATGACATCTGTGTTGACGAAACTGTAAGAAAAACCAGTGGTGTGCATAGATCACACAGTAATTCCATGTTTGAGACAGTAATAGGTACAACCGATAATAAAATAAAGAAAGTCAACGTTGGTAAACTACATCTGTAATTGAAAAACTCGCCAAGGGACCCGATAACAGAAAAAAAACCGCATGTATCAGGAAGTACGGTATGTTTCCCATGAAATAAAAATCACTAGTCATTCAACCGCCGGTTACTGCATTTTAATACCTTGAGAGTCAAAATATATTTATTTTTGCCGCCTGTAAAATCAAAATTCAAAATACGCACGAATGAAGTAGTGGGAAAAGCTCATTCAAGTGGAAGTGCGGTGTGTGAGCCCATAGATAAAAAATCAAGGGTCATCTGCTCGCTAGTGCAAAAATTTTAAGACCTCAAACGTTAAAAAATAATGACTTTTCATTGCCAGACAACCAAATATATAATGTTTCTCACCAAATATATAATGTTTGAAACCTAAAGAACACAATGGAGGCCAAAGAGAAAACCCATCCTTGTTCACCATTGAAAAAAGGCAAAGAAATAAAATCGCTGCTCACCAAAGAACATTGTCATACTGATGTAGGAACGGTGTGTTTCTCAAAAATAACGCTTGGAAACTGTTTGTGTCAGCTTTATTGAGCAAATTCAACGCATGAGCTGCTTCTTTCTTCACCTAAATGACAAAAAGAATGTACAGTGAGTATAATATCAGTTTCAAAGAAGAAAACGTTAATTTTTTTTACACAGAAATTGATTTTTTATACCTTCATGAATGAAGATTTCGTTAATCTGAAGGCTAAATTATGATAACCAGTAACGTCAATGAAAACAACGTCGTGGTTTTGATGAAATTCTTTCTGCAAATTCAATTGCTCTTCAGTTGGATCCGTTGACAATGATGGGCCAATGCTGGTCCAATCGCTTTTACCTAAAATCAGAGTCAAACAAAAATTCAAGTATGAAGTGCTATTTTGAAAAACGAAATACATTTACTCCAAACGGTTTTGCGCTCAAAAAATAAAGTGACTCGAATTTGTATAGAACTTGGGAAAATAAATAAATTGGACGTCAGCAAAATAATTATGATGTTACTCACTGATATCTAACCAGAAACTGCGTAAAACTTGGTTGCTACTCATGCTCAGGTTGACTCGCCGCGTTTTCATCATGTATGCCAAATAACAGCAGACAATGTCCATATTGAAGCCTCCGTAGCCCTGAATACAATGAAAAAAATGCAATGGGAGTAAATTAGGCAAAGCAGTAGATTATAGTGAAAAGAAATGCTACTACTAGCAATATTTTACCTAAAAATGTTTGCAAATCGATAAATATTGACATTTTGTACCTCCGATAAGCTCCTCTGCTTGAGCCAAATCCCAATCAAAACAGCGGCATCTCTAAGATTTTGATTAGCCTCGAAAGCTCCCAGTGTCATCGCTTCGTTTTCTTCCAATACCAAATCCTCACAAACTGTCGAGTTGTAGTGCGGTGTGCAGTTTATACCTTCTGAAAATTAAGGCAAAGTAAATTTTCCAATTAATCCTATTTCTTAGGATTAATCGCCCCTGAAAACGCATTTTATTTAATTTTTTGTTCATTCAAAGCTATTCCTAATTACCTGCAGTATCAATGTTCAGTTTTCCCGGAGTGAATTGGTCCGATCTGAAAACGCCAGCTTGAGGTACTGCCGATACGACCACTTCGAGCTCTTTGGCCGTTTTTTCATTTGGCCGAAACACCAAGCAAGGCTTAAGAGCGTCTCCGTGCAGAGCCGTGAACTGGATTTCAGTTCCCGGAGCGATGAGGTCGCTATTTCTCAAATGCGCTGCCACGTGGCTGAGATAGAGAGATCTTTTCACCGAATATTGCAGGTTTAGCTTGTCTGATTTCTTGAATATGGCCTACAAAAATAAATAAATAATATGAAAAACAAATGCATTCATCTAGTTTGTGATCAATAGAAGACCTCACAACAGAAAAAAGGAGAAGAAATGGATTTAAAGACCTACACGAGGCATCACAAGCACCACGTTCACAATGATGGGTGATCCGATAGTTGTACCGTGTACAAACGAGCCGACTGTTGATGTTCTGATCGGTTTAGAAAACTTGAAACTCCCAGTAAGGTCGTCTGGAAGGAATACTGGCACGTGAATTCCATGTTTCTTAAGCCATTTCACGTTTTTTACCTACAATATGGAAGAATACAACGTAAACAAAAAATGTTAAGACACTCAGGATAAAAACGATGAACCAAATATTTTCCATTCGTACATACTCCTTCACTTGACGTTTAGGACAGAAAGCTCTTATATAAGTTGATAAAATTGCCACACTCATGCACTGAGAACTGAATTTCACCTCGCGCTCTTTCGAGTCGTCCAAATTGTCAAGAAAGTTAGAAAACCGGAGGAACCACTGGTCGAAATGGCGTTTGTAACTCTTTTTCAGCCGCGTTTCACTCAAAAGTTCGGTAATTTGAAGTCGAAATACGTTCGACTGGAATAAGTTTTCAGTTTCTTTGAGAAACAATAACTCTTCAGCCGAAGGCGGAGCCCTGAGATCCGATTTCTTATGTTTCTTCCCTTTGCTCAGCTCGGTATCCTGAAAAAGAAAAAAAAACCCCATTGAACAAGAGTAATTTGCATCTGACAACAGGGACAAATTAAAGGGGAAGGAAAATCAACGATGTTCGTCAGTATTTATTGCCTTCTTGGACGTATTTTTAATTCTATGTTTACGTGGTAAATGGAAGTATTGTGATGATCTAAAAGTTGCAGAACGGAGGTGACTTTGGAAGAAATTATTTAGTATTAGAATCAGAAACTATTTCTGAACAAGTGCTCGTGTGTCTCTGAGTCAATCTGTTCTTGGGTCTGTGGTCAAAAAGTGACAAATACCCCTGAAAAATGAATGAAACTTAATGAAGTTATCAGGGAATGTTCTTCCAGAAAAAGTGCAAAATTATCCGTTTTCGGATTTTGGATCAGTCAGTACTTCCTAGAAATAACAGTTTGATCTTTTTCTGTTCAGGTTTTAACAGGCTGTATGGGTTATTATTGTTTTAAAATTTGAGGTCTAAAAATGTTCGCTAAGGCGAGCTGATGAATCTTGATTTTTTATCAATCGACTCGGACACAGTGGTTTTACTAGTGCGTAATTTGTAATTTGATTTTTACAATTCTTGCAATTTTTTAGGTTGTTAGCAGGCTGCAACAAAAATCAATATATTTGGCGCTTGAGATTCTAAAATGTTTCTGATAGCGAGTGAATGACGCCTGATATTTATCGTTCCGGTCACACACCGTACTTCCGTGCTATCTGCACATTTTTTTTTTTTAATCAGAAACCTTCACAGTCTCCAAAAGTTAAATTTGAACGTTTAAGGTTGTTAAATGTTTTGTAGGCGAGTTAACGACGATTGAACCTTAACGTTAGGGTCACATACCGTACTTCCGCGTTACCCAAAATTGTTTGTATTTAGAATGTTACCAACTGCGAATATCAATGTTATCATTTGAACGCTCAAGGTCTAGCAGATGACATGTTATCTTTATCTTTGGCTCACAAACCGTAAAGCTGATGAGCTTTTTCATGAGTATGTTCAGCTGACTGCAAAAATCATTGCATTCGAATGCGTGAAATTTTTCAATGTTTAGAGGAGTGAATGATACACTGATCGTAGTCCTTGCTATGAAAATGGTCTAATTTTACAAAACTTGGCTCGTATCATCAAGTTCACATATATGGAACTTCCGCATTGTTAAACTCGTTTTTCTATTTTTGTGCCTCCTGGCTAGTTTTTCAGTCGTAGTGTACTAGCGTTACGGCTTTGATTGAGTTCCTTGATTTAATAACTGGGAATACCTGTTACCGACTTAAACATGGAAGTAGCTAGTGATCTATGCACACCACCAATTTATTTATCAGTTCTCAAAAGCGAATTTGAATTGAACGCTGGTTGAATTCGCAGTCCACGTAAAGTACTATTTTGGGACAAACCTAACTTGGAAAAACGAGTCGGTACTTTCTATGAATATGTATCAAATTTGTGACTGTTGTGAATGAGAATATTTAGAGGGAACAAACTGACCTTTTCGTGTTTCCTCTTCTTTCCCAAAAAGGACGACTTCCCGACCGGTGATGATTCTGTAAGATTGTCAACGCCAGAGTCATCAGGTAAGCTGTTGACGGAACCATCTTCATCCGACATTTCTCCATTTGCCATCGTATCGCTCTGCACAATCGATAACACGAGTGATTAAAATCTAAAATTAAACAAATCTAGAATAAAGAAGCAAAATAATTATTCCAAGTAAATTCTCACTTTTAGAGGTGTCATTTCGTGATAATCTTTCGACGATGGAAGTAGCTAAAGTGTCAGCCTATTAATTTCATCATTCACATAACACCAACGCGCAGATGAGTCAAGTTTATCATAAATCTGAAATAAATAACCGCGATAACCGCACATGAATTACACGAGAGCCGCAGACATAAACAATCACAGGATAACCAAAGCACGTGGAAGATCTTGTTGTTGTTGTTATCTGAACCAAACGGTAGCCTTGTTGGTAGGGATGCAATAACGGAGGAAAACTATCGATAATCATTATCGCCGATATATCGGTGGGCCACTATCGATAGGTCTGATATATCGGAGAAAAATTATCGATATATCGGATTATCGATATATCGGTACTACAAATTAATTTACAATTAAAAACATTTTATTCATGTACTTACGTGAACCAAATGTAATAAAATTTAAAATTGTGGTACCTACTTAGCTCCTCACCTTTTACACTCAGAGGATGGATCAAAATTTTACCCTTCAGTCGGTTCCTATCTTGAGTTAGGATTAACCGTACTACCCGCAGAGAGCTCCTTGTCGTCACATCTAAGGCCAAGGATGATGAAACTTGAAAGAGATACGTGTATCTCTTTCAATCCCCTTGGGCACAGTCAATTTTACATGTTTAAGAAGACAAAAATTTCAAGAAAAGCAACAAATGGTGAAACCGATAATATCGGCTGGAAACTATCGATAATCGGTAATTATCGGTAGAGCTGCCACCGATATAAAATATCGATAATCGTATTAAAATTATCGATAGTCTTTAAATATCGATAATCGGATTGCATCCCTACTTGTTGGTACTATAATAAAATCTTACTAACATAGTACCGAAAAAAGAATGATTGGGAGTCACTCGTAGGAAATTTACTCGAATTAAATTAACCAAGTTCGTTTGTTTTTATCAAGGTGCAATCCACTCGATGGATAAATTTGTTCACCCGGCTACACATTGTCGCGTGGTTTACTCTCAACTTCCCGTTGTCATTAAACGTTGACACGATTTTGTCATTCAAATTTTCAAGTGTCCGATTTGTTGCGTAAAATCTACCATGATTCGACATCAAGCATAAGTTATATTGATTTATCGGCAATACGAGCGCTTCTGTTGTCATATCAGGTTATCACATATTCTGAACCTAACCTCAACCTTCCCTTCGGACATCATTTTCATCATAGCAACTTCATCTCGTCGACTCTGCCGTAACGTGCTTCGTTTCGTCAAATTATGTGATAAATTTGAGTGTGAAATAAATTCCAGTGTCGGTCCATTGAAGCGCTCGCCGTTCGTTGATTGAACATTGAAACCGCGGAGCTCCAATATTGTGAAAAATGGGTAACGTCCAAGCGAGTTCGGGCGCACAAAAAGACTTTCCGGGATTCGTTCCCGGTGCTCCTCCTCAACAAATGCCCCCTGACGAGCCGGTGCTGGAAAATCCAGGGAAGATGGACGATCTTCACAAGAAATGTAAAGGTACGATATACCTAGAACTCATTACTAAGTATTCATGGTGGAGAATATACGACATGAACTAAGTAGTGTTCTAGGTCGACACTGTAATCCATTTATTCTCTCTTACTTATTCGGGCTGTGGACCTCATGGTTCCACGTCGCCCTGAAGATGCCCGAATGGGCGAAAGTGCTCGGCCAGCCATTAAAAACCTGGAGAATAAGTCGCCTAGTTTTTCTCCCCCTCACAACCCCTCTACTACATTTATTCTTAGTAGTATGCTATAACTTTGTATAAGACTTGAGCGCGCTGTTGCTCTCTGGCGGCCGCTTCGGAGACGTGGCCGATAGCGGCCGGCAAAGAGCAAGTTTGCTGAAGATACATAGGTAAAAGCATGTCATGGGGCTGACCTAAAAACAGCTCTAAACAGATAACGTGTTCAGCAGAATACATTTTATACCTTTCGACCGAGAATACTCCTAATTTTGCTGCTCAATTCATCATACCTCGGTGACTCATATCCTTTACTGTTTCAATACACCCTGAAGTTATGTAATCTCATGGTTTTGCAGAAATCTTCCCCATCAACTTCGAAGGGGCGAAAATCGCCGTCCAGAAAGGGCTGAGCAACCATTTCCAGATTTCACATTCGTTAAACATGAGCTCTCTGACTCCTTCGGGCTACAGATTTGGGGCTACGTACGTCGGCACTCAACAGTACAGTCCCAATGAAGTATTCCCAGTACTTGTTGGCGATATTGACCCATCGGGCAACTTGAATGCGAACATGTACCACAAGTTCTCTCATCAAATCGCCGCTAGTCTACAGGCACAAGTAAGTTTATAAGAATCCAATTTTTCAGCCAAAAGTTGGGTTCATGTTAGTAGGTTTTGGTTCATCAAGGTAAAGAAAAGGCTAGCTCTGGTGGATTCTATCTTCAACAGTTGGAATCAATAGTTTATGCGTTGTAGCTTTGTCGCATCGATCGTTCCTCGTTGTTGGGGTCACAAGGTAAACCTTATGGTGGTGCTACGAAGCCCTGATAATGCCCGAATGGGCGAAAGTGCTTGGCAAGCCGACGGGTAAAGCAGGAGGACAAGTCGCCTTGGTTTTCTCCCCCTCAACCCCAACAACGAGGAACAATAGTTTATAGCTTTTTCTTTGTTCCCCCAGTTTTTTCGAATATAGAACGGATATGAAATGTTTATATTTTTAGAGAATTTTTGAAGAGAATGATGCTGCTAGGCTAACAAAAAAAGAAGAAAAAAACTTGAAAATCATATTTTGGCCAGAAAGTGTTGGACTTTTTTTTATGAATCGGATAATCATAACCTGAGTTTCATTTCCAGAAGATTCCATGAATTGAGCATCCGGGGAATCAAAATTTATATCTACTTCTACCTTCATCTATTATTGGCTGCACGGCTTTTTGTTGTTTTTCAACGGTTTTTGGATTTCATCCATTTTACAAGCTTTATGAACTTCTTTTATTTTCGTTCCCAGTTTGGTTTGAACTGGTCTACAAAATGGTAGAAAAATATTGAAAATTAGAATCCTATGCTAACTTGATAATGGGCGGCCAAATTATCTGTTACGGGTTCTTCGGGTGTCCACCAGACGTTGCATCATGTAAATTCTCAAGCGTGTTACTGATCTGCTTGTCGGATTGGACTGGTACTTGATGTTTTTCTCTCATTTATGATGATAGTTATAGGTCTTCATATGAAAATTTGGAGCGGAAAACTTGCAACGTGGGCATGACCTCATTTCAGCCTTCTAGATGCTCCTCCTGTTAAGACTGAAAGCTTTTGGTGAGCCACAGTAGATCTAAAAAATTAACTATTCATTAGCAAATGAATTTTTCAGGTTCAAACTCAGAAACTTGCTGCCTTGCAATGCGGTCTGGACTACAAAGGGAAGAATTTCACAAGCACGCTCACCGTGTGCAATCCAGATCTCCTCAATGGGACCGGTAGGTCTTTATATTTGAAGATTCCTTCTTATCTCGATTCTGATCTTTAGCAAATTTTTGAACTTGAGAAACATTTTGGTTTGTCTTTCGACAGGTGTGATAGTCGGACACTATCTGCAGAGTGTGACAAAAAACGTGGACCTTGGAGCAGAAATTGCCTATCAGAGAACGCCACAGCTTCCTGGATCGCAGATTGCTGTCACATCGCTTGCTGCTCGCTACAACGGTACTTGAGCATTCCTGAAATCATTCTCCTTTAACGAAGAAACCGGATTTTGGAGAGTGAAATTATAGTAAATTTCTGTTACCAAAATTATTGTCATGTCTAGGTGAGGATTTCACCGTTTCTGGCACATGCGGTCTTGCGGGTTTTCACTTGTGCTACTATCAAAAGGCGAGCGCGCAGCTTCAGTTGGGAGTCGAACTGGAGACCAATTTTAGAGTACAAGAAGCTGTGGCTTCAATAGGCTACCAAATAGACCTACCTAAAGCAGATATGATATTCAAAGGTTTGTATTTATCTTGATTTTCTTTTATTGGTCGTAAATACTGACTTTCTTGAGCTGCGGGCGCAATTTCTACCCTCAAAATGATCAGTGAGCCCACCTTCTCAAACTTCTAGCTCAGAAATGACTCCTATTCTCTGAAATTCAGTTAAATTATCAAAGCTTTATTATTGACTCGCTGTATTATCATTGCAGGAATGCTGGACTCGAATTGGAACGTTGGAGCGACGCTAGAAAAGAAATTAGTCCCTATGCCGTTCTCGCTGACCCTTAGCGGAATGTTAAATCATCAGAAGAACCAATTCAGATTAGGAATAGGTTTCATTATCGGTTGAAACAATGATTAGCTCGCCTCGTTAGAAGAAAATAGTCAAAATTTATTGTTGAAAATATTTTTCCTCTTCAAATTACCATTAACTAATTATAAATAGCTTTGCTCCTCACCGCTGTTTTTTTTTTGGTTGTAAGTCCTCTACGAGGAACAATTGACGTGTGCGTTTGATACCGAGATACTCGGTGCCCACACACGATGGTATAACTAGATGAGCAAGTCCACCGTGTATATTATGTAAATAATATGATTTCTCACTTCAAACTGACTGATTTTGTTCTCCGCTCAATTGTTCAATGCATTTATTCATTTCACCCCTTCATCGGTGTAGAAACGCATTGTAATAAAAAATGTCCGACCTATTGTGAGTTTCTGTATAATCTCCTCAGCGTCCAAGTTTGCCTTGCGAATTCAGTTTTGCCGCCATATTGACGCAAGTCGTGAACTTGTGGAATTAGTTTGCCAAAATAATTTTTTTCCCAACTAGAAAAATTTTTCAAGTTGGATCAAGTAAGAGAAACTTATAGGGGAAAATTCGAATAATGAAAAACGGAAGACGTAACGCCATAAATTTATTGAAATATTTACCTATTTCAAATTTGTAAACAATAAGACAATTTATATAGTCGTACAGCTATAACATTATATACAATAGTCGTAACCAGCTCTTAGACTACGTTATATATAAGGTGCAAATTGAAAACAGGTTCCCGATATTTGCAGGACAAAAGGAGAGAAAAAAATAAAAGTATACCACATACGTATATTAGAAAGAAAAAGCAGAACCTATTAGAATATTTTTAAAATGATAGAATATATTTTTTTAATAATAAAAATGAGGATAAGTAACAAAGTTCCTTAAAGTCGTTCGAGTAAATTGTAGAGACGGTGCGGATAAGACAGAAACTTGAGCTGCGACAGCCGATTTTACATTTGCATAGATTCGAAGGGAAATCCTTATTGGAAAATGGCGCTTTTATTTTTGGATGGAATTAGTGTTCACGCGGGGCAACTGAAAAGGAACTGATCAGTGATGTAAATGGCAAAAATAGTGTTGAGTCGCTCTTTGTGTAAACAGGTTGTGAACACGAGGAACTCAAGAACTTGTCATTTGCAACACTGTTAATTTTCAGCAGCTCCTTGGCTTGCAATCCATGTCGAATTTCTTGATAGAGGTCGGTTGTAGGAGAAAATCCATCACAATAGACGACCGCACAAATAGAGAAGTTCATGCTTTTACAGGCGTTCTTCAACGGCTGAGGGAAGTATTAGTTACTGTGTGAAATAATGTCACTAAAGTATCATCGTATCTACGTATGATTTTACAAAGTGAACAATACTCCCCACGGCCACCTTGGAAGAACACCGGTGAAAGCCAAAACTCCTCATTATAGCGGCCTAGATGAACGGCTCAGAAACAAGAGTTGAGCTTTGTAGCAAAAAATGCAGGAAAAAATGGAGATCAAATATTGAACCCGAAAAAGCGGACGGACGGAAATTATGCGGCGTCAGAAATTCAACTTGGAAAATTTGAATTTGAACGCGGGGGAAAAATCCGTCGAGATTTTTACGTAAACGGCGGCGTCGCAGCACTGATTTAATATCATTCATGGTAAAAATGAGTGGAAGTTTATCTCAACATGGTTCAGAAAGAGAATTCGAGACTTATACAAATATCGACTACTTTTTAATGAACACGTCAACAATTTCATTTCAATACATAAATATATTAAGAGTCGAGAAGGGAATTTAATTTGGGGGGTAGTGAAAACAAGTCCGAAGCGAGAAATCGGGGCTGTTATAAAACAAGACGTAACGACATTAATCATCATAGTAAAAACATGGCGAACGAACCGAAACGCATCAGATATACAGAAATATAATTATTTAGAAGAAAAAATAAAATGGCGTTTGAAACAATTTTGTGAATCAAACTCTTCAGTGCAGAATAATCAACGCTGGAATCGCATTTGGCGAAAGAAAGAAATATTCAAAATGAATAAAAAATACCAAAAACTCGTATGCTCATTTCAATGGAGTGGATGGTAATAAAGTACAATATTTACACTTTTTCCTGTGCGATGCAATTCATCATGTCCTCACTGTGGAGTTTCAATATTATGTACGTATTAATAAACTTTTTTACAATTTGAAATAGTTTCCGATGTAAAAGGGCAAAGGCATGGAATCTGAAGGTGAATACCGCAGAGATTCAAGGTTCCACAGTAGCAACTTGTATTTTTGTCATATATATACATAAAAAACAAACAAGATGGAGTTTTATTTATTTTTATTATTTTTTATTTTTTTTTTTATATTTACGAAAAGATTTAAAAAAGCATTTATTCTGGAAAACATTTCCGTTTTCCCCCTCCTTATTTTTCATCCAAGTTTTAGCGGACCGGTGGTTAATAAAAGGAAGCTTAACTGAATTTGTTCGCAATTAACACGCTCGATCGAGCGAGTAAATGCTAAAAAAAAACAATAATGCTCCGCAGAAGAATTGGGCGTCGTTTCGTAAAAATAATCAACATTGCTACAAATATCCCTCGAGTTTCAATAGAAAAATTTCACCAAATAAAAAATCAACGACAATTTCACATTGAATGTTAATCGGCGGAATGCGCTATTAGGAAATTTCATTTATTCGGGGAGACAACTGCTCGAATTTACGCATGCCTAGATCAAAATAATCTCCTGCTCAACATGTAATGAAGCTCAGACGTAACTAAGAGGTTCACTTGCCTCTAGATGGATGAATGAATACACAACCTCTTCATCAGCATTCAGTACTGGTGAGCAGAAAAATAAACAGGCTACTCATTTTCTGAAATTCATTTGCAGGCTGAGGTATTAGGTCCATTGGAGCACTTTACGGTAGAAACCCGAATGGGCGATGTGGCAGTAAACGCGCTCGAAAGACCGAACAAATGCTCAGAAAAAACAATCGCCACATTGTCCTGATGATGCTCGAATGGGCGAAAGTGCTCTACCCACAAGTGCAGAGAAAGCGAGCCTTTTTCCCCATCGCCACTCCTAAATTGAAACAGTTCACCGCATGAATAAATCTCGAATATCAATCAAATGTATAGCGCATTCCGTTATTAAAACTATTTCAACTCCGTCTGAAACAATTGATAGGAAGGAAGCCTATTCACTGGTAGGAAGCACGCCAAAAATAATGCTTCCTCATTTTTAGTATCAAAACTACCGCCCGGTTTCATCAGGAGGAAACAACTCGGACAATTATATGAACAAGCTGGGAAACACAAAGGTTCATAGTGAATAAATTTGACGTTTGGCACTTTCCTCCGAAGTCAAAGCTTCGATTGACAAGTTGAGTAAAATTTATATCCGAACGACCAGCTATACAAGGTTTCCCTATATAAATCAAATAAAACTAGATAGCCTGCGTTTTGAAGAAATAGCAGACCATTAATGGATCAATAAATGACATGCACCAACCAAAATAAAAAAACGTGCCCAACAACATACAAATCTGCCAATCTTGGACTGATACTGCCAGAGCACCGAAGTGAGCTCTCGAATAACATAAAAATTGAAGACCGTTCGCATAGATAAGCAAAACCCCTCGGAAGCAGTTTTCATTGATTTCAGCAGCTCGTTTTCCAATTTTTTTCAACAGACTTGTCAAAAAGGTGGTCCCACTGTACAGATGGCCAATGCATAGGCTGAATATTGAAATGCCAACGTTGTCATCTGCAGCCTCCATAGTAACAATTATGATTAAATATTGACTGCTCACTGCTGTTCGCAGTAGAGGTGGGCGGTTTATGGTCAACTGTTTAAAATAACGCATTGACGAGCAAAAAAAAAAAAAACAAACAAAGAAACCGTCAGCAAAATCAGGAAATCTCTCAGACAGTCATGCCAACAATCATGAAACTTCCTGGATGATATCAACTACAAAAATAACAAGACAACAACCAAACCTGATATGTTTTTGCTCTTTAGCAAAAAAAAAAAAAAAAAAAGTAACAATCTCAATAGCTGAAGAACTCGCTATCTGATATCAATCTGTTATCGCTTGTCAGTGGATTCAGATTTCTAGCCGCTTCCCGTTTTGTTAACTGTTGTCAGTAAACACTCAACAGCTTAATTCTTGGATGTGATGGAAACAGTTAATGAAAACAGTTTTAGTGAAAGGAATTTGGTTATCAGGGAAGTATGAACCTTCCTATCTGTTACTGTAATTTGTTAACAGTTGAAATAAAATGTTTTTGCTCGTCAACGAACGTTAATCAACGCCCACCTCTACTTGGCAGCAGGGTGATTCTATTACTACACATCATCCTAACGCCATGTATTTTTTTTGCCCATCAGCTTTTACCAGATGACACATTGAGTTATGATTTTGTTAGTTCACATTCTAGGGAGCTTACGAATACTTCCATGTTTTGCCGAATGAGCAAAAGAATGAAGCTGGTAAACACTGTTTTACAGCACCGTGACAAATTTCGTTGATGTAAAAAAAACGTAGCCGCGGTTTGTAACACTCGAACTTTGAAACTTGGCACAAAAAGGGATTTCGTCATGTTTAGAATTAATCAGGCTCCTAGATGGAATAACGCGAAAAATTTGTGAGCCACTGAATTTCAATGGTAAAGGGACGCTGAATTTTGCCCTCTGGAGAATCGCCGAGAAAGAACGGCCACTAGCTAGACATCCGTACCATGTTTTAACACAGCAAGGATTCTTAAGCCTTGAATACTGCAAGGGTTTTTAACCCTTGATATATTCTGAGGTAAACCAATATAATATTTTTACCAGCTGAGCGCCGAAGTCAGTAGAATGAGCGCCGAAGTTGCCCGTCCAGCGGCAAGAGCGGAGCGTCGATCGCAGACTATGCTACCACAGAGCATAAGCGATGAGCTAACTTCGAAGCCAGCAGAATGATGTAGCAGTCGTCGATCGAGATGGAACAATGGCAATCCGAAGATGGGTACTTTCATCTCCAGCTTCATTCGAGAGGCTACAGTGAATAACACGAGATCTGAAGATTCCGGGACGGCGATCTCCGTTGGTTTGGCTGCGATATTTGCATAACGAAATGATGAAAAAATGTTTAGCTTCGTCGTCAATAAATAGATACCATCGAGGGAAAATTCTTGTCGTTTTCGTCGTCGATAAATTTTCTTTAACTCTTCTTCTTCTCTGGAATATTGATAAAAATGTAGAACGCGAAAGATTGTGAGTGTGTATTGATGGAAAAACAACCGACTAAACCTAAAGGATCCAACAGCGTTTCCTGCGGTTCTTGTTAATGTTCTTCCTTTTCTCCTTACCGCGTTGTTCCTTGTCCTTGCGAATCTCGCGGACGAGCGTGTAGAACGCGTCGTCGACGCCCATCCTCGTCTTGGCCGACGTTTCGACGAACGGAATTCCGTACTGGCGAGCGATCTCTCGAGCTTGGCTCATATCGACAGCCCAAACTGGGAGGTCACACTTGTTACCGACGAGGACCATGGGCACTTCTTCAGCATCTTTGACTCGTTTGATTTGCTCCCTGTACATGCCGATATCTTCGAAACTTTTCACCGAATTGACGGCGAAAACGAGGAGAAAGCCCTCGCCAGTCCTCATGTACTGGTCTCTCATAGCCGAATACTCCTCTTGGCCGGCCGTGTCCAGGATGTCGAGCAGACAAGTCTCACCGTCGATGACCACTTGTTTCCGATACGAATCTTCGATCGTCGGATCGTACTCGTC
This sequence comes from Tupiocoris notatus, assembly GCA_037159825.1. Lineage (NCBI taxonomy): Eukaryota > Metazoa > Arthropoda > Insecta > Hemiptera > Miridae > Tupiocoris > Tupiocoris notatus. The sequence continues at coordinate 36,402 of JASJUZ010000216.1, read as the reverse complement.
GACAAAGTGGTTTTGAATCAATTGTATAGTCAAAGCACTTTTACCCACACCACCAGCGCCCACGACCACCAATTTATATTCAGTCATCGCTGATTGAAGCACACACCTACTCCACAAAGAGTACACCACTTCGCCGATCGAAAACGTCGTTGTAGCAATCTTGGACACCCGTTTCGTTAAATACTGACGAAGAAAAACATTTTACTAAGCGGAAAACGTCGAATAACACTACAACTACATTAATTTTTTGTTATTAAAATGAGTAAGTCAAAAAACTACGGTAGGTACTACAACAGAAACCAGTGTGACCAACTAAACCGATGCGAACTGCAAAGGGCGAAGGCATAGCAAAATGACCGTCATGCTGGCTAACCTCACAGAATGGAAACACCGCCTGATAAGGAACGCGATGAGAAAGTATTAGTTTGCCAAGTTGCCGCTTGAAGCGCTAAAAGAGGTAGAAATTTTTATTACAAAAAGAGCGATGGCTCCGTTTTTTTAGTTTTAAAAATTCGTATCAAAGACTACCCAACGCAACAAGGGGACACTACGCAAAATAGTATTTGGATATAAACAATTTAAACACCTTCGAACCAGAAAAAATTTAAACGATAACAGCAAAAACAATCAACACACCAACTACTGACAAAAAAAAATTTTCATGACAAAATAAAAACCTACAACAAAAATTACAAAAATAAAAGAAACAATCGAGAGTTTTAATGAATTGCGTGTTTTTTAAATGACTAAGGACTTTTTATTTGGAACGTGGTAATTTTCTCAAATCGAATGTTTCTTAAGGTCTTGTTTAATGCGGATTGTAGTGAACATATTAGAGGTGATTATGAGTTTACATAATTACCAAACTTCTACGTTTAAGTTACAAAAGATGCACTAAAACGCTCTAATAGTACAATAAGTAAAAAAATATTTTGAAAAACATAAATATAAAAAAAAAACTGTTTTCTTACAACAAAAAAAATCTTACCACAATATCGAATTATAAAACCAACAAAACAATATCTCAATTCACAAAAAGTGTAGAATTTTTTTTTAATCGTCTACTTTTTTCAAGCGACTATTGCTGTGATCAGCGCTCGCGGCGGTAGTATCTTGAAACTCACATTCGGTCGTGCTGATTGAAAGTGCACTTTGCTCAATGATCGCAAGGTTCTTCACTTCAGCCAGCCTTGGCCAGTAATCATGCACGCAAGAAGAGTGGGGTAAAGGTAAACTCGAAGGTGAAACCTTATAATGTTACAAAATAGTTTTCGGCCGATTATTTCCATTTCGCTCGGTTCAATAGGAACCATGGTGCTTTTCGAGCTCCCGTCGTCAGATTCTGATAACGTCATAGTTCGTGGTGCAATTCGTTGATATTGCGCTGTTATATTGAACCTTTGTTATTGATGCGTTTTACTTGAGCGATTGCCTTGTCGATCCTTCTAAGGACGTAGTTATGAAATTTGTGATCATTCATCAGTCGCTGCCCATTTAACGACGACGATGGACGATAGGAAAGTCGTCGACTACTTCGTCATCGCTGGGCTTCCGCCTGATATGACCCCGGCTCCTGCTGACGATTCGCCCTCTGCGAAAACTCACAGCAAACATCCGATCACTGACATTGCCGTCATATTCCCTGCTCTTGGCGAAACAGTTCCCGAAGGATACACCGTTATTAATAAAACTCCATCCGGTAAGCGAGGGTCGATAAGTTCTGTTAATAACTTGCTTAAATTTCTATGTTACGACAGTTGTTACTGCGGGATTGGTCGAAACAACTTTCTTCGGTACGATCGCGCGCACAGGTGAAACAAAAAATCGAACCTCATGCCGAGCGGTTCAGAACAATATGCTTCTTCGCTATAATTTATCTAGGCAACCTCTATTCATCGTGAATATGACAGGAGATCATCTAGGACGAAATCGGCATCAACCCTGATAATTTTATCCAAAAGCTGTTTAGGTTGCTAGGGATTATAGAGAATTGTTTATTTGCGCATGCGCTAGATGTTCCAATGAAATTATTCAGGAAGTGTGAGGGGCATAAAAACCAGGCGACACTTTCTCCGATTCTTTATTTGCTGGCCGAGCACTCCACGTCGCCCTGAGGATGCCCGTTCGGGCGAAAGCGTTCGGCCAGCAAAGAAAGAATCTGAGAATGAGTTGACTGGGTTTTCTCCCTTCACAAGATGAAAAAATGCAACGACAAGGAAAATAAAGAAATTATTGGTTACCATCCTTTGAGTTTTAATTGTTCTCGGAATTCGAACAAAATCGGACCATCTGTCACCAGTTATTTAATCCTGCTGATGGGAAACTATATCCCTGAAAATTCAATAAACTTGAGCTAATATAGTTTAGCTTTCGACTCACGTCCGATAGAATCACTGTAACTTCCTTTAATCGAATGGCATTTTCAACTAATTATTTCATTTGTGTTTACAGGGCTGTTGGCTGATCTCAACCATGGGAGCTTACGTAGCCCCGAGGTATTTTTCTGTTATAGAAGGGGACTCGACAAACCTCCTTTGGTTGATATCGGGTAAGGACTTGATGTGCATTGTTCGACACTGATATAGGCTTTTACAATACGCTGTTGAAGTGTACTTCATGGCCAACCTGCTTGGTTCACAACATATTATATATCTCAGTAACCTACTCAAGTTTTGATTAAGGCAAATTGACACCAGGTTAACAGAAAGCGTTTTTTGTATGATGATCACTTGGGGGTTAGCTAACCATGCTGTCAGAGCTGTTATTATTGTGCTTACGATAAAATTCATACAGTTTTGCCAAACAGTGCTGCCAGTCAATTAAGCGAAAAAAATCGTTCTCAATTTTTTATCGTGTACTTCAGTCAACAAAAAGTGGCTCGTTAGGTTAACCTGTATGATTTTACTTCTTTTCAAAGTTATTATACAATTTAATTAATTTACCAGCCATTTGTGGTTTCTGAACTGATTGTAAAAATATAATCAAAGAGTGATTATCGGCTTTCTGCAAGGAGGTCTGGAGAAAAAGGTGGTACTTATCTTGACAATAAGACAGCATATATAACAAAGTTAATCTGTTACAAGAAATTGGTCCTTAAAGTTGCACCTGGATTACAAGTAAACAATTTTGTTATGAACCAGCTTTCATTGCAATTCATACTCTAACCACTAATTAAAAAACGTCACTTCCGCACCGTATTATTAACCTCCCCTTTGTTAACCGTATTTTAATCTCCCCAAGTGACTTATACACGTCATGAATAATGATTGAACTCTATTCTTCGCCTTCATTCAATATTATCTTGTCTCCAATACGAAAATAGTTCCTCAAGAGAAATTGTTGCAGGGTCATGTACGATGGCAAGGAGAGAATCTTATCGGACTCCGAGATCGTCAACAAGTCGATGAAAGGCCATTGCGCCAACGTCAACAATTCGGCGGCCAAAACGTTCCTCACATATCGAAGGGCGCAGCCGACAATGCCTTGCAATTCTCTTGTCGTAACTGACGTTGCCGTTATCATCACGAACAAAGGGGAAACTGTTCCCCACGCTTTTTGTTGTATTAAGAAGACTTTAAACCGAGGCTTAGTAAGTCCCTTACTTATTCCGTTCATTGATTTAGTCTTACTCGAGCTGCAATAAATTAATGTGTGATGGCTTAGTGAATTTCAAACAACTTGTTTTTGCAGCTCTACTTATTTATTATTTTTGCTCTACTTTATTATGCTTCTTCTTGTTTCCAGGTTGGCTCAGATGTATATATTTGTTACAAAAAATCAGTTAATCGTCCTACTTTAATTAACTATAAGCCAGGTAAGAACTTCAGGAAAAGTTGATTTTAAAATACCGTAAAATTGCTGCAGTACATTTTTCATTGTTGAACATTTGCATCTGAATTGTTTCTTCTCCGTTTTTCAGGAATATTGTTGCGCTACCCGTTTGAAAATAGACCTAATCTGCCACTTCCTGAAAGTGTCCCTATGTTCTGTATGCCAATGGGCTGTTCGCTGGAAAAATGGCCTAAAATAGCTAAACGGCCTAATCCGATATTTTCCACATTTGTCTTAACTGTGTCTGACGCAGCAGAAAAGGTATTTCAACAACTTGTCGACTACCCTTGCAATGGCGAGGTTTCTCAATTATAATTGTTTGGCTGATTGTGAATTTCAGCTGTATGGCGCTGCTATCACGTTCTACGAACCTTATCCTATCAAAAAGTTGACAGATGAGCAAAAGGCCCTGCTTCACCATGTTGCTGGATCCGACGATTGGACATATCATATCAACAAATGCATCTGCCTCCTGTCACGATGGCCTTTCTTTGATACTTACGAGCTATTTTTGAATTTCCTTTACGATACTTCTCGAAGCTCCGAACCGCATAGTGTTCCCATCGAAAGGTATTACCAGGTTTTCAATTGAAATGTTGGAAGTACTTTGAAGTTTTTTACCTCTTAAATTGATTAATTCTGCAGGTTTATCACTTATTTCTTGGACGATATTCCCTTTCCGGGGCCGCAGAGACCTCGGATGCTCGTCCAACTTTCGCAGACAGATCGTATCATTCTCACTCAGCCGGAAGATCTCCCTCTCCCTCGCAGGTGCCAGTTTTTCTTTGATTCCCCTAATTCATGGATAAGATCAGTGAATATTTTCCTCGATGGGGCATCTTTATCAATCCTTGGTTATATATTTGTTTCAGCGGCGCTGGATTCAGACAACTTTTAGTTCATTTGGGGCCGGACAACTGCTTGCTCATTCTTCTATGCGCCCTCACGGAACAGAAAATTTTAGTCCATTCGTTACGATCCGATGTGCTGACAGCCGTGGCTGAAGCTATTTCAATGGTTGGTGTCACTATTATAATTCCTGATTACCACTTAATTCTTAAGCCTTGTTGATATTTGTGAAAAAAATTAGGTTTTATAGTTGTTAAAAATCTCTGAGACTGCGGCGTCTTGAAACTACTTTCGATCTGTTTAATTTTCTTTTCTCACCTGTATTCATTGTGTTCCAGATTATGTTCCCGTTCAAGTGGCAATGCCCTTACATTCCTCTTTGCCCTCTTGGGTTAGCCGAAGTCCTCCACGCACCGCTGCCTTTTCTGATTGGCGTTGATTCACGATTTTTTGACCTTTACGATCCACCTCCTGAAGTGAACTGCGTCGACTTGGATACAAATCATATCACTTTGTTAGTGCCATATTTTGACAAAATATCCACCATGAATACTTCGTTGAGATATTTTTTTCACTTCTTTAATTGATGTTGTAGCTGCGATGAAAAACGCCACCTGAATATCAAGCTTCTTCCCAAAAAAGCGGGACGAGTCCTTCGAGGAACTCTGGAACACATGCACAACAAACTTCTCAACGTGATGAACCAAAACATGGCCTCCGTCAACCTTAGTTCCAGTGATGATTCGATCGATAAAGAGTTTCTCCTTAAAAAGAAAGAGGTTTGTGGATTTTATTAATCATGTTCCAGCAATAATGAGGCGTCAGTGCCTGATGGTGTTAGTGTGGAATGGAATGAATTTGGTGGTAGTTTGTTTTGATAAGTATTTGATTTCTACCACCAGGATCGCTAGTCGAGCACAATCTGGAACTTGTTCGACCAGCAAAATTGTAAAATAGATTTAGATACACTTATTCTCGCTCAACCGGAATAATTTTACTAACATTAATTGCCTGACTCATGAATCATCACTTAATCTGTGAAATGACTGTTGCAGCAATTATTAGAGTTGGAAATTCAAGAGGCCTTTCTCAGATTTATGGCAACAATACTGAGAGGTTATAGGAACTTCTTACTGCCGATTACAAAAGCTCCAACAATTGGCACCACGGATACGAACTCGTTGTTCGATTTACAAGGTATTGTCAGTTTTTTGTCGCTCAAGTTTAGCGGACTGCATTTGGTCGTTTGCACGAGTTCCATATTTATTTGATATGGCACTTTTGAATAAGATTACTGAAAAATAGAAAAATACTTGAGGGTTCTCTTTCAAGAATCTACTTTGAACTGGAGGTAAAACTGATGAGCTCAAGAGCTGACGATGAAGAACTACCGACACTAATTGCGAACAAGTTTTAACTGTTTTATTCATTTGCAGGGTTCCTCAGGTCTAGGGACAAGGCACATATCAAATTTTTCTCTCTCGTTACCAAAACTCAGATGTTCATCCGATTTATTGAAGAAAGGTCGTTCGTATCAGATATGGACGCTGGTCTTGCTTTCTTCGACGAGTGTACTGAGAAGGTGCTAGTTGTTTTTATTTAGTTATGTCTAAGCGGTTTTATTATTAATAGCTAACATTTTTGCTAAAGTCTGCACTATCTATATTGTTCTACATTGGTTTGAATAGGTCGAGTCCGAAGATGAGAATCACAGGCTGCTGGAATCAGAAGGATCCCAATACAGCGAGCACACAGTCGTTATCCCTCCCCCGGAATCTCAGCCTGGGCTCCGGCTACACTACGATGTGAGCGCTTTCCTCCAGCCTGCGAATTATAGTGATCTAACATTTCTAGTCTCTAGATTTTCAGAGCTGAAACTTGTATTTCCAGGGATTCACGTTGGACCCTGAAAGATTCAAAATGTATTCATCGACCGACGGGTTCCACACAAGTAGAGATAAGACGAGCTCAAGCCGGCTGTGCGAACCAGGAGCCCCTCCACCTGGTAGTCCTATGGCGAGGAGGACTAAATACGAGATCAAATTGGCTCAAAAATTAGCCCGTAAATGTGCCATGACACCTCGGCACTGGGGTAACTGCCTTTTGTCAACCTGCTACAGGTAAATGCAACTACTCTCGTTTGAACTTTCTATAACAGCCTCATATTCACTGTAAGTACGTTCTTCTATTGAAAGTCAATTTTTAACTGTAATTTAACTTTTTTCCTGTAAAAAGTTATCATTTTTCAGCTGTGAAATGTCAACTTTGTTTTATCCAGATTTTTCATCATAAATTTTAGAACGTTTCTCAACTGAAAATCAAGAAATTTACATTGATTACTGAAATACCTTGTTTTAATTCCATTTATTTCAGCATATGGTTCATCCATCTTCCGAGCTACGTTCTAGTTACACAAAATCCATCGTCTACATTGGGATACGCTTATGACACGTTGATCAAGCTTCACAGGGTGAAAATAATTCTGGACGAAGTGAGTAATTGGAAATTTATAGTGAAAATAGTCGCTCAATTCGTCCAACTTTGAATTTAAGTGCCATCTTCTTTCAGATATGTTACCGAGTGATGATGCAACTGTGCGGACTTTACCGTCTGCCCGTCATTGCTGTCCTTCTGCTGATGAACATGAAAAGGGAGCATTTGCAGCCGAACGCTATCACGTATGGATTTTACAATCGTGCTGTTTTGGAAGCAACTTGGCCCTCTGGCATGGAGAATTCGAGCCAGCTTTTGTGGAATAAACTTAGGTAACTTAGAACTCTGTCTGACTAATGTAAATGATCTAATGGCCAGAAAAACTATTCGATACCCAAACTAGCTCTTTGGAGATTCAAAACTAACCTGCAAAAGATGATAATTTTTTTCATTTGTAGGAACGTTATCATGGGAGCAGCACTCTTCAGAAGAGCGGGAAAAGCTGCATCTCGACGTCGCTTATCGACAACTATGGAAGACACATTGTCAATTGCTGATCCAGCCCTGAACTCAGGCTCGCGCACTTCGATTGAAAGCGGCGAAAGTTTAAACCCACCATCAAATGGTATTATCATTCTTCATTTGGGAGGTTGTTTTTTTATATCCTTTAATTACATGTGTTGCATTTTCTTATTGCAGTCGTGGATGCCCCGATAGCTGATTCAGAGGGTTTTGCTGCTTTTGACAAATTTCGATCGCGTGTAGGGAGCATTGTGCGACCGACTGGACTCCCTCTTATCAACCCACTGTCTTCTTTTAAGGAACAACCTTGTGAGTGATTTGATCTGGTTAAGTTTTTTCTGTTTGTTGCATTTTCATCATGTTTGGTGAAAAGAAGGAGCTAAATAAGGTGAGCTGTTCGTGTTCCCATCCACAGGGCTATACGGCTCTCTCATGGAGAAAGTATTTTGACGATGAACTGTAGCCGGAGATTGAATGGCTTGGTTTGTCTCTCTTTCAACCCCAACCACTGAATTCATTTCTTACTATATGTATTTTAAAACTATCTTAAGAATATTTAATTTTTTTAGGAAATTGTGTTTTCATTATTACTTGGTTGCATCTTGTTTCAGTTGACAGCAGTGCTGGTCTACTAATGCCAGGCTTGGTCGGTCCGTTAAAAGGTGGGAATATAGATTTGGAGCAGTTGGACGTTGTTACTTCGCCATTCCCTCAACCGTCCAATTATTCAGCCAATTCGAAGCGCTACCTGCGAAGCGATTCTTGTACCGAGTTCAACCGCAATCAGCTTAGAACGAATCAGAAGACACAACCTAAAAATACTGTCGATAGTGCTTTCAAACTGCTGACAAGGTCAGAAAGTTTTGCTCATGACGCTGGTATATTGGCCAAGTTGAACATGCTGAAGACCGAACCAGGTATTGTGTTGACGCAAGATCATTTAAAAGGCCACGGTGATCCATCGGCCAATCATTCAAGTGTACCCAAGCCATGGCAGCCCAAAGTCTTATTCAAGAGAAGACGAAGTCTCACTTTGAAGCATTTTAAGGACCCAACTGCTTCCGATAGTTATGAATCGTCTAATGAAAATTTAGGAACAACAGGTAAGCTAAGCTGTTAGACATGCTGACCGTGCCGACTGAGTACTTGATGCTAATAATGGATATTTAATGAGTTTCACCTTTTCGTATCTCATTGATCTCTAACCCACGCTTATGTATTGTGTCAGAAGTGGTAGGAAACAATTTTTCAGACACAACTTCGGTTTTTAGGTAGTGGAGGTCGTGGAAGCTTCGAAGACATCTACAACAACATGGATACACCCAAGAGGAACAGATTTTTCAACGCTATCGGCGCCAGGTTGAATAAGTTAAACCCTGAACGCCATAGTACTGGCACAATTAACACTAGCGGCTCCAAAGACGCCAGCTCAGCTTCTGCAAAGACTCCGGTTAAAAGTCCGTCGAGAACACCGGTCACGGAGAACGACCCGTTGGGAGCTCTCGATTTGGAGGAGAACGAAATGGAAAGAACAGCCGAAGAAACAGTCGTATCCAGGGTATGTTGGTTAAATTTTGATATCTCTAATTCACTGGTATCTATTTGCAGCTCTGTTCATCAAATGATTGCTGAGGAAGTACTAATTTTGTTGCTTTTGTGCGCAGGCAACGTCTGAGATAGCTCTTGATCAATCAGGAGCTCCTGTACTATTCGACAGGCGTACCAACGACTGGGGAACTACCGTCGTTAGAAGTGCTACCTTCATCAATGAACACGATTCGGAAGAAGAGTTTGAGACGGCAGCAACCGACGATTCTGAACATCGCAAACCATTGCACCGATCATCTACTATGCCGTCCAATGTGGGCGAAACGCCTTACCAAATGGCGTTCTCTTCGTTCAAAATGCCTTCGTTCACGTGAGATGTCTAATTATTTCATAACTTGGTCGCCAGTGTTTGCTTGTTTTAGAATTTTCATTCATAATCTAAACACGTTTTTGTAACATAGATTTTTCGTTTTGTATTGCTGTTGAGTATTTTGAAGAAACTCACTTTTGCACTTTTACGTTCTAATATGACAATTTGTTGCACTCTAGATGTGCCTTATATGTGCTCAGTGGTTCAGAGGTGGTCGGGTGGTTAGAGACTTGGATCATGAAGCATTGGAGAGGTTGTTGGGGTATCCAGGGATGGGCAAGGTTGACATGCAGACTTGACCGGCCGGAAGTGCAAAAAAGCTTGGCCAAACTATTAAGCTGCAAGATTCAAATGTGCCAATGTAGCGAGAAGTTTGTATGTCAAACCTAGCGGGAACATTTTTAGTTCCCTTGCCCTTGTATCAAGAGTTCTAGCAGGTTTAAAGCAATTTATTTCTATCTACCTTGTCCATCTATGATGATGAAATCATCAGTAATTGATGAGCGAACGTTGGTTGATGAACAAAGTACCCCAAACTTTTTACTTGCCTCCAGAGCTTCTTGTCCTTGGGGGATTTATTTTACAATTTGTTTGTTCTCCACAGCCGCAATTCTTCAGGCCGGTTTAGCCTTCGTAATGCAGCAGATAAAATCAATGCGCTCGAAAACGCGATATCGAGCCTCAGGTAGTTTTCTCTACATTATCATTCATTTGGCCTATTACATCATTTCTCTTGCCGCTCTTCATCGCTCGGTGGTGGGTTTGCTGATCAATGTTATGTCTGTAAGAACGGGTTAGGCTTTGGAGATCCTTCCCTGAAATTTGGCTTCTAATGTGCTCGTTTGGGCTGGACAGAGCTAAACAGAAAACCGAAAGGCATAAAAATTTTGAATTCAAATTATTTCACTTGTTTCGCACTACGCACTTGTCTTGCTCTTTTTATACAAACCGCTTACTATAATTGTATTACCATTGTATATATGCTTTTTAGCTACTTATCTTTGGCTACTGGGGATTTATATTATTTTCTCTATATATGTTTCGTGTGCTCGGGTATAATTGGTATACTGTAACAATGATTTGTAAAAGATTGCATTTCTAAGCCATGATGTAGTTGTTTTTTTTTTTTTTTTTTTTGCACGCTCTAGAGCTGAAAATTGCTGGTAAAAGAGAGGCTTTCTTATGCCAATGGATGTGGAAACTGATAGAACAACCTTTTCATCTGATGGTCAAAGTTACCAAAGGAGTCAGCGTTTGACTATGACGAATCGGATCACAGTCTGCTCTTTCTGTTGCCTAGTTTTTTTGTTGGCTTACAAACCCAGTTTTAAGTAGGATACACAAGCATCTGTCAAAGGCGTTTGCGTTGCTGCGTTTAGAATATCTGAATGGCTCGGTGATAGCATTCTCGCTTTGGGTAGTCGATCAAAATGCAGAATGCAGCAACGCAATCGCGTTTGACAGATATCTGTGAACCCTACTTACCTATACTACACTGCATCAAAATTTCACTTATACCTTAACTGGCTCGTTTTTGTAGCCCTTGCTTTTGAATTGTATCCATTGATTCGCCGTGGCACGCTTTTGTGAAATGGCTTTGGTCTCTTTTGCTTGGGTCTTGTGTGCGATTAAAGATTGAAGTGTTTGATTGTAAACGCGAGAAGTTGTGAACTTTCTTTCTTTCGCAACCTGTGCAAATTCACGCCTATGAATGAAAGATTTCTGACTCTTAACTGGGCCATCCTATCGAATTAATTTGAACGATTAAACCTCATCGATTATACCCGATAGGCTAAAATTTGCATCTCTCCCGCTTCTGACATCATAAATGAATTAATTATTAATTTTTCCACGCTCTTTTCTAATATATTGAAATATTGATGTGAAAATTGGCTAACCTCTGTAACCATCGTTAAGTTACAAAGTTGATTGTTTAACATGCGTTGGTAGGAAATTAATCGCTCACTTTCTAATAACAGAGTCGTTCGATTTTTTACACTTGCACAATAATTATTGTAACACAATTTAATTCTTCTTTTGTTATATTTTTCACGAAATTTTTGTGGTGAGGAGGAGATAAATATGGTGACTCTTCATTTTTTCTTTTATTAGCTGAGATATTTCAGGCATCTTCAGGGCTACATAGGTCCATTGCCTATGAACATCATGTAGCCCTGAAAATGCTTGAATGGGCGGAAGATCTCGGAAAAAAAATTATTCACCGTGCTTATCTCCCCCTCACCACAACAATTTCTCAATCATTACAATTACAAATCGATTGTTTTAGTAAGATGATTTTTTCTAAATATTTACTCAATTATATAGCACGCTTACACCAACTTTGTTCTTAGATTTATCGGCAGACTAATGTGCCAGAAACTAGAGAACCTAACCTTATATCTGAAGTTTTCATTTTCGAAACATTTCCAACTCTCTTCTCTCTGTTATATTCAAAGCTTTCATTTCTGGGTTTTCAGTCCGAGCAGTTTGACGTCGAAAACTTCAAACGAGCTTATCAAAGGTGGTCTGAGCAGCTTGAAATCGGCCGCTACTTCGATGGCGAAGAAATTCGATGAAATCAAAGGGGCCATTTCCGTCAACAGCACGCCGAACAAATCGAGCAGTTTGTGAGTTGATAATTTATTGTGCTGTAATAAATGAAATAAAATAGAAATTTGACATATTTTGTATCTCTTATATTCATGGCCTTACCTCTTTCACATTTCAGGAAAGGAACACTGGAAAGAGATGCGTGCCTGATTGAAGATGAAAACGAATACGCTGACGAAATTCATTATGGAAATAGGAAGATCTCTTTAGAATTTTCACCCCTTAGCCGCGGGTACGGTGACTATTGGAATTCGAACTCTCTCGACCGACATGGGCAATACATAAGTCGGAAAGGAAGCACGTCGAATTTGGACGACTCCACGCAATGGGCGTCTTTGCAGAACGTTCTGTTTCCCAAATGTCAACGCGATTCGTCGGTCCCTGTCGCGTTGGAAGTGATCATGACAACATGTTCAAAGTGTCACAATTGTTCGAGCATTCTGTACGACGAGGAAATCATGGCCGGATGGACTCACGAAGATTCGAATTTGAACACCAAGTAAGTTAGGCGAATTCATTTTCTAAATCTCGAAATTCTTATTCGTGTATTAATTTTTTTCTGTCGATCTAGGTGCCAATTCTGTGATAAAGCCACCGTACCATTATTATCAGTTACCGTAATTGACTATCGGAACACTCCGATGCCTACTAAGGAAAGGAAAGTGTCGACAGTATCGTTGAATACCTCGTTTGGTAAGATAAATGGAAAAATATTCTTGCGACGAATTATTTGACTCATTTCGAGACTTCCATTCACATTTGTTTTGTAACTCAAATATCGAGGTGATATTTTAAATGATTATTCTAAAAAAGAACGTTTTCAACAATTGATCCTGTTGTAGGAACGAGTCGCTCATCTTTGATCGATTCGTCGACGGGTGACGATCCACCCAAAACATGTGAACCCATCGCCGTCCCATATCTGAACCCGCTTGTTTTGAGGAAAGAGCTCGAATCGATCCTGTCGGCTGAAGGCGATTCTTCCCTGACCCAGGCGAAGTTCGTAGACGAGCATCCGATAATTTATTGGAATATGGTAAGTTTGCAAAAATATTCAACTATTTTTCACTTTATTGATTGCAAGGTCGACCAATATTATCATGATAGCCCTCATTTATCCATCTTCCCGTTTCGCAGGTCTGGATGTTTTCAAGAATAAACGTCGAGTCGCATATGTTTGGTTTGGTTCTTGACTTTGCCGGAGCCGTTAAGAAATCGCATCCATCTTGGAGTTCTGTTGGCCCCTCAAACGTCCTCATTTCAACAATGTGGCACAATCCCCGTCTTCACGAGGAGGTTCGTCCCAGACTATACATTTTGGCATGGAATAAATATCTTCTCCATCATCATCAAACGTCCCATAAAATACGCCGTTAAACCGTTGAGGAATTTACCTAATGATTCCCACTTAACCCAACGGTTGCTGTAGAAAATTATCTTTGCCATAATTTGATAGTGAAAAATTGTTCACCACTTGATGGAATTCTATGGATGATAGACTGATGAAAATTTCCATACGACTGTACTACTGTGCCTATTCTGGAAGCTCAGCTTTGTAAGGAAAAACACGAAGAAAAACAATTATCTTTCTTCAATAAATTCCATGTGAAGTTCCATGTTCTGCCAAGATTTAGTGCTAGGCCTGAACTAAAAATGTGTTATTATTTCCATTTTTACGTAGGAGTATTGTGATCGTCTGAAAAGTTGAATTTGGAACCGAGGTCCTGTTGTTTTTTCGACGTCTCTTTATTTGACTTGTATCGGTTCACCAACATTAATTTCATCGAATAGCGCGGCTTAAGCTACAGCTCCCTGGGTGTTCCCTTGAGAGACTTGTGTCACTCTCGCTAACAGCTTTTGCGATCATGGATATCAATTTTTCTCTTTGGCGACGTTACTATGTTTTCCAAAACTATTTACCAATGACGATATGACCCGAAAATTGGTAATCTTTAAGATTTGAACAATGGCACTCTTGAATCCAAGATCAATGTTGATTCCACTCGGCTATGAAACCTAAGCATTCTCATTTTGTTTAAACTCAGGGTGGACAAAGCCCAATGATTTGATCAAATAATCTTCGTTGGGACAAAAAATTAAAAAGACTGAAATTGGATTTTGATTGGTTTTGAAGTCAACTGATATTTTTGAACCAGTCAAATACTTGCTTTTTTCACGGAACGCTCAAACGCACATAATCAACACTTTCCTGACGGAACTATAACAACTACATTTTTGACATTTGCACCAAAAATCAATCTTGGCCCTACAAAACGATGTAGCTACTTCTATTTTAAGAGTATTTTTGGAGGGTTTTTAGGGAGAGAAAATTCGTTTTTTTCTAACGTTTAGGTGTATTTGGTATTAGTTTCAATAGAATACGGGATGGTGAATCGAATGAGACCATCGCAGGGTCGATAGGTAAAATGGTTCTCGAATTATCGCAGCTTTCGTGCAGACTGTGAAATTTTCAAAAACTTGGCCCAAGGGAACTTGAGAATTTTTGGAGCTATAAAAATCGTTCTACACTTGTTGGAATGGCCATCGTTATAGCTGTTCCTGTGACTTTGAATTTGAAAATTAAGAAAAATAAAAATAATTACAATTACAATCATTTTCCCATATTTTCACAAATGTTCGGAATAGCTACTATCACAAATTGATGGTCTATTTACATCATTCTTGAAGCAAACTAATAGTAAACCATTGTGCAATAATTGGCAGCGTTTTTCCAAGGTTGTCAAAGTTTGTCGTGGTCCGAGGAACGTTGATGCATAACCTCCTCAACAACTCTTGCAAAGGGATAGCCTTTTTGTAGTTTAGTACTCATTGCCCTCTTGGTATCCATGGTGCACATGTAGCGATGGGATAGTCAGTGATCGAGATTTGCTTCGGTGTGCTCATTGTGCAACTGGAATATACCTTGTCCTGGAATGGCCTATGCTTGCAATGACTGATGACCTTTCCCTACCCTCACATCGTAACCCACGCTGTCTCTTACTATTGTGCCTTGCTATGAATTAAAATATGAAACCAATGAATGTCACCAATTTTGAAATTATTCCAGGTCGGGCACCCGATGTACTTGCTGTGGAACAATATGAAAAGTCAACCAAGTTCATTGGTTAGCGCCCTAGTTACAGACCATAAACCGATGCAGAACAGGTTAGTGCGACGTTGGATGTAAGAAATTCACCGTGCAATATGAGCGCTCCATTTCAAGGCCTCAAGACATTTAGTCAAGAGTTTACTTGTTACGAGGTTTTTATGGATTATTAGTTGTTTTTTGTTTTGTTTTTTCAGCACGATGGAAAAAGTGATTTCTTGCCTCCAATGCAACAATCTCGTAGAGCCATTGAAATTTCTTGCCGTTGAAAGGCAAAAGCTGAAAGGTCGAGGCCATTCGCTCTATCGTGAAATACTGTTCCTCGGGATCAGCGCTTTGGGTCGAGATAATATAGATCAAGGTACCGGATCAATCAACTGTGTTATATACCTAGATGTATTTTCAGACCGCAATGATGTTCTTTTTTATTCTTTCTGTTCCTAGGCATATTCGACAAAGAATACCAATTGGCCTTTGACAGACTGCCGGATAAAGATCCGAAATTGTATCTGCGCTGCGATCAACCCATATCTCAGAGTTCGATATTTTGCCGCCAAGCCTTCCGCCCCTTGGACTTATGACCCATGACATTACCCCTACACACTTTATCGTATACCGTCCAAGGTTGTTCACCTTCTCATAAAGTGTTTTAGTGACGTTAGTGAAGGAAAGTATATTGCACGTTTTGCTGAAAAACGACAGAATATTTTTGAAAGCTCACGTTCTCTTTGAGAGTATATTTTTAAGCGTTGAATCGAGAAATTGCGTTTCTAAATTGGCTTAACCGAGGTCAATTAGGTTTATTTTAATTTTTCTTTTGCCGAACGGTCGTTTATTGTTGTCTACTGAAAATATTATCGTTCATCAGTCCAGTAGCTAAAATTTCTACAATAATAGAGAGGATTTTTCATGGGTTCTATATTGTGAATTTTAGGTTGTCCAATCTGTATAGTATTTGTTTTTTGTAAGGTATAGTAATTAATTGTGAGAATGTTTGACTTTTTCACTTCTTGGAACTATCTCTTTTTTCCAACAGCTCTAGCGCCAGTTCTAATGGTCCCAATATCAAAAACGTGTAGTCCTTTTTCTTGGGAATTTCGTCCAGTTTAATTTTGTTTTGTTTTTCGAGATAGAAGAAAATAAGACAGAAAATCAGATATTCTTGCAACTAGAGTTCAATTTAGGTGTAGAGACGAACTGTAAGATTCAGGACCAAAAAAGCAGTATAGAACCTTTGGAAAAATCTATTCTATCACAGGTGAACCATTTTGGTGCTGGGCTGTTCTGTTAAAAATTGTAAAAGATGGTTTTGTGGAATATTATCGATTTATTCAACGTTACTTTCCTTGCTCAGGGAAAAAACAACGTGTTCTACGAGTCTAAAAGGGTTTCCGATCAAAGTGGTTGATTGACAGCTACCTGATCGTATCAGTCTTACAAGGAGCCACAATAGCGTGAATTTTATGAAAGAATTTTGTTGTCATGGACTTCTTGAAAAAGAACATTGACTTCTTTGTTTAATAATCTTCATCGCTTCTCCTTTCGTTTGTTAGCGAGTTGAGGAATCATAGCTCCATCAACTCGTCTTAAAAAGACACGTTTTTTCTTCAAATTTTTAAAACGATGAATTTCTGATGGCTTTCTAAACTTACACTGTGTGTCCATTGTCGGTTGAGCGGCTGTGTGTCCATTGCACTGTGCGGTTGTTGAATTATAAACTCTGTACAAATTTTTCAACACTTTTCGGTTGTCCACTGCTCGGTTTTAAGGGTCGAATTTTCGAGGCTACTCGAAGGAATTAATGAGCTTTGTTTTCGTTCCATAGCACTATTGAAAAGATTCTACTCATAGACGGGTTATTTAGCGTCCAAAAATAAATCCGCCCACAAGTAAAAGTGCTAGATTTGGCCAAGTTCAAGCGAAAATATTTCCCGGTTCCAGGAAAAATACTAGGAAAAAGTGGTAGTTTATTAAACTCTCAAAGACGCCATCTCTGCTCGAATTTTGATGATGAATTTTTTATTCAAGGTTGATGCGTTATAAATTTGTTTTAAATGTTATAATCAGAATCTGTAGTCATGAATCAGTTTCTTTCCAGTCGGTAAAAATTGAACCCATTGGGCTCTTAGTTTTGTTGTATAATTTTTTTCTTCTGTTGGTATGTCGAGAAGAGATGTACAAAAGGATGCCTGAATGGGTGAAATCCTTGGGATTTGTTTATTGCGTACTGTAACGTTTTTCATTACATGGACGTCCGTATTTAAGATGTTGTTCGAGTTTGATCTGTGTCACGTTTGTTAGGTTATATTTAATATGAGCTTGAGAAAAAGAATAATCCGTTCTCTTTAGCCAGGGAAAATTGCTGCAAACCCTGCTCTTATTTATCGATTGATTTCACAACACCGCTGCCTTCATAATTGTTAATACATTTTTAGAGAGGAACAAGTGAGAACAAATTTAAGGAAATCTAAAGCGTAGACTTGTTTATATTATGTGTTGAAATGTTTTTGAATTTTCACGGATTTATTAGGGCAGTTTTATTTTTAGACACGTAAACGCAAATTATGCAATCAATTTTGTTCCCCAAACTGAACCCCGATTTATAAAAGGAGCCCCACTCTTTTCTCCTGAAAAAAACGTTATTTTTTTGTTACCAAAAAATTTTAAGTGCCAATACATTTCGTGTCTAAGGAACTTCTTATAATTATTTCTATCGTAATCACTGAGCGAACGAGTTTTATTTATGTCCGGAAGACGGGATGTCATGCTCAATAGAATCATAAGGTCAGTCTAGGGATAGCACTTTGTTACTACGCTAAATCTTCGCTTCAACTGAGTTAGGCAGGGTTCACAGACCTCCGTCAAATGCGTTTAGTTGTGAGGTTGAGGTGGAGACAAAATACGCGACCATTTCTCCTTATCATCCATATTGTTTCGAGCGCCTTCGCCCTCACGGGCCTCTTCAGGAAACATCTTAAAAATTAGTATGTCAAGTCTTTTTAAAAAGGGGTCGCCCGTGAGGAGGGTTCGTCTTGAGATGAGGAGTTTATCACAGCTGCATACCTAATCTAGTCTTCGTTTATAATTATAATTTCAAGCTTTAAAAATTAGATTAGGTATGCAGCTGTGATAAACTCCTCATCTCAAGACGAACCCTCCTCACGGGCGACCCCTTTTTAAAAAGACTTGACATACTAATTTTTAAGATGTTTCCTGAAGAGGCCCGTGAGGGCGAAGGCGCTCGAAACAATATGGATGATAAGGAGAAATGGTCGCGTATTTTGTCTCCACCTCAACCTCACAATTATGTATCAGCGGCAACAACCAATGAAATGCGTTTAGTGTCAATGCATTCTTCCCTCCAATTGACAGCCAAAATTTCCAGGTGGGCGAAGTTCTTGCCGCTTATGGATCCGATTACTTTCATTGAATATTTTCCGCGCTGACATCTGCTCTCGGCAACTAGCAATCGTTGATAAAAACGAAAGAGCATTTCCAAAAATTTCCCCATCAGTCGCTTAGCAATATATCAGTTGAAACTTTATGTACTGCCGCATTCGGATGGCATGTTGCAAAACTTGTCATGCTGCTAAGCCTTCAAAACATTCACCTCTACTTCAAGAGCCTCTCACTAGATAGAACTACTAGAGAAGCACCCCTCCACCCGTCTCAGCCTGAAAGGCTTCTTAGGTTATCCTTGCCTGGACAACCGTACGAGTTTTATTCCTCTTGTGTTTTCCCAAGTAAAATAATTAAAACCGGGTATATTCTTCAGTGGAAGTCAATTTTCCTTCGCAAAAGTGCCGTACTTGATTCCTGACTTTCATTGACCATCAGCAGTATATTTATTTTATTTGATGGTCGTGAAGTCAACCTGGTACGATCAATCCATTGCTTTTATTTTTCTTTCAAGGGCTGCAGATCATAAGACGTCGAATTTTCTGTTATTTGGGATAAGTCTGTTTATTTTAATTTTCAGTTAGATAGAAAGTGCTGACAAATTATTTTCTTTTGTTTCTATACCCTTTTCTGTTCAAGGGAATTAACCTCCAGGCTGAGGATTTTCATTCATTTTGTTAAGAACCTGAAAAAGGTTCCTATCACACTCAATGTTTGGCCCTATTCAAATCGCAACGCATTTGGCGGAGGCCGATGAACCTTTCTTCACTCCGGGCACTGCGGTTCTTTATATTTGTATATTCGTTCTTTATATTTATCCTAGATTCGAATTGTTCTTGTTTCACACGAATGTTGATTTGGCCTAGAGTAAGATAGAATATATTTTATAAAAAAAATGTTCTACTTATTGAAATATATAATTCGAAAAACATGCTGAAGGCTGATTATCACATTCCGAGCAGCCAAACGGTTTTCCAAAAAGAGTTCTCTACTCGTTGGAATGGTCGTCAAACGCCCTTCAGCTTTACGAATAATTTAACTTTTAATTTGAAAATTAAGAGAAAAAATCGATTAAAATTACCATTGTTACTTTGGAGTTTCCCCTTATAGTTACCAATCAGTTTTGTGGTGGAAACGTTCACAAAAATGTTCCGAATAGTTTGAGGTCTCTTTACACAAAGGAATAATGATATACAATCATTTGCAGCGCCTATGGTTTATTTCAATAATAAACCATTGTAATCGCCTAAGAAAACGAATTTTCTAACCCCCTCCCCCAAAATTTGAAGCTTTACGTTTCAAGGCATTTAGAATCCGAATATCCAATTTAAAAAAAATTCTATCCGTCCGCCGTCAGCACTTTTCTGATGAAACTACAAAAGATGAATTGGAGGATTGGATTGAAGGATGAACTTTTGTGGGGTTTTGAGGGGGAGAAAATCCGTGTTTTGCAACGTTTTTCAGAAAACGGTGTATTTGGTATCGATTTCTATAGAATGAATGGTAGTAATCGCCCAAGAAAAAAACATTTCAAGGCATGCAGAATTCTAGCATCCAATAAAAAAAATGCCGTCCGCCCGACGCACTTTTCTGACAAAACTAGAAAAGCTAAATTCTTGACATTTTCACCAAAAATCAACCTTGGCTTGATAATGGCTCAATTCTTGGCTCCTCTGTGTTAAAGGTATTTTTGTTGGTTTTGAGGGTGTGAAAATTCGTATTTTCCATCGTTTTCCGGAAAATGTGTAGTTGGTAACAATTTCTTTAGATTTTTGGACGCTCAATCGAATAAGACCTTCGTGGGGTCAATAAATGTAACGGATTTTGCAACGTTTGTGTTGAATTTTCGAGATTTTCAGGATTTTGGCGTTACTAACTGTGGGCGCTGTAACTGACCACGTTTGGTAGCTGTCGGCTGGGCCCTGTTGAAGACGAGGGAACCGAGATAACTACCAAACGCTTTAAATTCAAGTATTTATCGAGACTTCCACAGAGGAAGTCCCTTCGCAAAAACATTGCGAACTTGGCCAAGCTCAGAAGCTAATTGTTGCCCACACTAACATATTTGTGTTTTCCCTGTCGTCGCATTTTTGTCCAGGAGGTGTGGGGAGAGAAAAACCAGGCGACTCAATCTCCGATTCTTTATTTGCTGGGTGAGCACTTTCGCTCGTTTCGTCCACAGCTGTGGACTTTATGGCTCGTGGTCACTGTAACCTGTGGATCTATTGTCTCCGCTTCTCGCTTGGGCAGGTATATAACGCCTGGAAAAGTCAACAGGTCTCAGCCCATATTACAAGATCAGAAGGGCTTCCTTCTCGTTATGAATGTGATCTGATTGATTGATTTTTTTTTTTTTTTGTAAATTAGAATGAGCCTTGCTCGTATTGAATAAATGAATAAACAACAGAGGTTAGATCCCAAAGTTCCTAGGCTGGGATATTGTGACTCACCCACCATATTCTCCGGACCTTGCGACCTCAGATTTTCATCTTTTCACTAAATTGAAAGAGTTCTCGGGTGGAAAACGTTTTTCTAATGACGAGGAGGTGATGGAGACTGTCAAAAATTGGATTTCAAAGGTGGAGCAAAGCGTATACAACGAGGCAAAAGCTGGTGCCGAGGCTGAAAAAATGTATTAATAAGGATGGGGATTATGTCGAAAAATAAACGTATATTTTGGAACATACCCTGTAAATCTGGTTAAAATATATGCACTTTTCGATTTTTGGCAGCAGTTGTAACCTTATTTTCTGGATATCACTTGTAAATCCATTCGCAAGAGATTTGAGAGGGGAGTCGAGGTTAAGTAGGTTAAATGATTCTCTGTGACTTTTATGAGTATTATGGGAAGAGGTATAAGAAGAATAAAATAAAAGGAGATTCAATGGAGTTGAGAAGAATCTGAGCCGCCGTAAGTGGAAATGACATTACATTATTTTTCTCCGCGTTGGAAAAGGAATGGAGTCGATGTGAGTGAACCATAATCGGAATAGAAGGGTAATTTTATTATTGTAAAATTAAAATTTGGAAAATAAATATACATTGGAATGTACAGCCTTTTATAATCAATGAGAGAAAACTATATTAATGATAATTGAGTACCCACATCACGAAAAGACTCAATATCCGGCGCTGCTTCTCTCCTAAATACAGTGGCTCCTAAACTAGTATTAGCGCTCCTAGCGGATCAAAAGATAAACACACTAACTCCACGGTGACTCACGTGACTGACATCAGAGCGCTCTTGCTGCCATCGCGTTAACTAACCGGCCGACTGACTCACGAGGCGAGGGCGGCTTTGTTAAATCATTCATCGAATCTCCGCGACCTCGCAGCTACGATTCCGGTCCTTCAAGTCCCGTACTACAAATATGTAAGTTTGCGCAATTATACTTTCTTTATTCAGGAGATTCGTCGGAAATGTTGGAATGTCGAGGAAATGCGAAAATCTCGAAACCGGTGCGATGCGATATCGACGGCTTCCAACTTTTTCTATACGATCGCGATATTAAGTTATTGTTACTACGACTTCCACCTGTTGAACGTGATTTGGATTTCTCCGATACTGATTTTACGTCAAACTAATATATTTATTGAAATCATTCCGTTCGTCAGTGCTTTAGTGTCTTTGTATAATTATACAAGATACGCCGTCGGAACGACCTCGACGGAAATCTAAGCTCGATTTTCCCCTTTGCTCCAATTCGTTGCACTCTTCGCTAATTATTCAATTTCCCATCGCAGTCTGGTCCGCTTTCAGTCGTAAGGGTTTCAAATTTTGTGCAACCTGTAGGATTTTAATGTATTACGTAACGGAAAAGCAGCAGTGGACGTTCGGGGGAGGCGAAGCCGGTAATTAACGTCGCAATCGCTCTAGCTGTAAATTCGCCATTATAGCAGCGATAACGTTTCAATTCTAGTTTCACCGATCATTGCGAAACGATTGTTTCACTCGCGACAATACGATTTTTCATAATATCACAAGCCCGGTGATGAGAGGGAGTGAGAGAGAGAGTGAGAGTGAGAGAGAGTCGCCGAGGCTTACATAACCTTGACTTTATAGTGGGAGGTGGAGGGAGTTTATTGGAAACAGCTAACCGGACTTTCTTGCGATTTCGCCGCATCGAAAACGCCTTTCTATGTCGAACTGTATTCTCTAAAAACTTTTTGGTTTATTATTCGATAATAAACCATTGTACCTAATCGCCCAAGAAAAAAAATTGTCTAACCTCCTCTTCAAAATTCGATGTTTTACGTTTCAAGGCATGTAGAATCCGATTATCCAATAAAAAACGCTGCAAATGATGTACAGTGGTTTATTATTCCTTCGCTTCAATATTGATTTAGAAAGACTATCCATTTGTGACAGTAATTATTCCGACCGTTTGTGAACGTTCCCACCGAAAAACAGATTGGTAACAATCGGGGAAAATTCCGTAGCAACTATTGTAATTTTAATCATTTTCATTTTTTCTTAATTTCCTAATTAAAAGTCAAACCTATTGCCTAACGATTCAGTTGGAGAGTGTTTTACGACCTTTCCAACGAGTATAGAACGATTTTTATAGCTCCAAGAACTCTCGAGTTATACCCTCATGTCAAATTTCTGAAAATCTCCCAAATTCGACACAAAAGCTGTGATAACTCGAGAACCAATAAAGCTATCGACCCCGCGACGGTCTCATTCGATTCAGCGTCCAAAAATCTATATGATTTGATACCAAATACACATTTTTCTGAAAAACCATGGAAAATATGAATTTTCTCCCCCTCAAAACCCCCCAAAAATACCCTCATAACTGAGCTAGCAAGTTGGTTCAAGAATTGGGCCGTCGTAGGACCGAGATTGATTTTTGGTGAAAATTTCAAGAATTCAGCTATTATGGTTTGGCCGGAAAAGTGTTGACGGCGTACGGCGGACGGACAGAATTTTTTTTAAATTGGATATTCGGATTCTACATGCCTTGTAACGTAAAACATCAAGTTTTGAGGGGGGGTTATAAAATTTTTTTTCTTGGGCGATTACAATGGTTTGTTATTGAATAATAAACCAAAATAGTAAATCCATTCGTGATAGTAATTATTCCGAACATTTGTTAATGTTCCCACCAAACAACAGATTGGTAACTAGAAGGAAAAATTCCGTAGTAACTATTGTAATTTTAATCAATTTTATTTTTCTTGACTTTCAAATTGAAAGCTAAATTTTTCGCCTAAAGTTACATCTGAAGAGTGTTTGACGAGCATTCCAACGAGTATAGAACGATTTTTTATAGCTCCAAGAACTCTCGAAAAGTTAAAATTTCTTCACGTAGTCGTCCGTTTCATTCCCTATTCTAGGCCGTAATTCGAATCATTCAGCCTACAGAATGATCATCGGTCAAGAGCTGTCTCAATAGCCGTCTGCTTCCTATTTTGTTGCTACATGTTTCACGCTCTTATCTTGAGTAGATTTACCTTGCTCTTGAATCGTGACTTCCGTAATCTAACTGACATGTTTTGCAATCTAGGGTTTTTTTCTGCAAGCGGGAGAAGTGATGATTTTCATAGGCCGTCGATAGATATAAGTTAATTTCGAAATGACTGAAAATCACTTTTTTAAAAAAAAAAAAGAACGTATAATTTGTCCAGAAAAATTGGTACAACGCGTTGAGTAGAAAAACCAGTGACAAACAGGTCTAAAAAATATTCCCTATTTTCTTCAATTGCTGGCCTATAATAAGTATTTAAAACTTTCCCTATAGGCTTCTAGCAACTCTAGGATCTTCTTTTGATGGTGCCAATTTTCAACAAGGTCAATTTGACGATGACTATTTCGCATAAAAAACTATAATTTTATTTTAGTTATACTTAGCATAAAAACTATTTCAAATTTTTCAATGCTACTTTCATATCCAAATTTTTCAATGCTACTTTCATGTCGTTACAGTTATCGATAAAAAAGAGAGAAAGAGATATTTTGGGCGGTAAAAGTCATCAAGTAACTTTAGGCACAGTTGTAAATTCAAACGTATTTATAACCATCATCAGAGTGTAACCATTCGGTGCCAGAAATCATACATATGATCCGCAATTAAAAACCGAAGATAGCATAGGTTAAATCGAGTCATTCAGCAAGTGATATAAGTGATAAAGTGATTGGAAAGTAGTTCAATCATTTGAGAAATGGTAGAAATAATAATTATTTTTACATTATTAGGGGAGGTGGTCGGGTCAATACGAGTGATGATAAAATGTACCAATTAAGTTACACATAGTTATCATCAGAATAGGAAGTCCTTAAAATGTGTGGTTGGTGAATGTATTGCTGTAAAGTTGGGTTTTTTTTTTTTTTTTTTAAGGCAAATAATTTTGAAGAAGGTTTTTATTTTTCTCTTTTAGTGTCGGTACAAACCTGGACATTAGAAAACAGGATTAAATCTTCATAGAATTTGCCCAGCGTTTATTTATCGCACTTTTGTCACTTTCTACTAACCGATCATAACAGAATTCATAAATCTGTTGAGCATTGAAGTTCATTAAGAAATGAGGTTGAACGACTAGAATCATCCCTTTAAGACCCTTGGTCATCATATAGGATGCGTTAATAGCATTGATCCACTTCAGAATCGACCGTAACTTTAAAAACTCAAATCGCCTATTTCAGCATTGTTGGTTATTGATGCACGAATCTTTATTTTCTCAAGTAATAATAGAGTTATACTTTTCTCAGGTTATCCACAATCATACTGAATGAGAGAATCGGTACAAAATTTCAGAAACTTTCATTTTCAAGGTCACGTGAAAATTAGTGCGCTGGAATTTTTATGGCTGAAAAAAAAATTATTTAATTGCTACGGTTGTAAATCATATGAAACCTCATAGGGAAGAATTATGGGAGTATTTGCCGCATTAATGCATTGCAATATCAATACTTGGTTGCTGAGTTGGAAAATTCGGTCATCAATATTGTTGTGAATGATTTCAGACTCGTCTTGTGATCTTAGCTCTTCTCTAGGAGCATCCTTTATGCTAATCGCGTAAATCCACTTTACATTTCTCTGCATCATGTGTTTTTTATCTGTTCCAGAAACATGACTCCCAAGCTTCAGAAACCAGCGCCTTCCTTTTCTGGCAAAGCTGTCGTCAAAGGCGTGTTCAAAGATATCAGTTTGAGCGATTACAAAAACAAATATATAGTCTTGTTCTTCTACCCTCTTGACTTGTAAGTAGTCTCGACTATTATTGCTCATAGTATTTCTGTTTTACCGTATTTGACCCAATACTCGGCCGTTTCAGTACGTTCGTTTGCCCTACGGAGATTATCGCATTTTCTGATCGTGCGAAGGAGTTTGAAGCCATCAATTGCCAACTGATCGCAGCATCATGCGATTCCGAATACTCCCATCTCGCCTGGATCAACACTCCTAGAGATAAAGGCGGCCTCGGCAACATGGAAATCCCCCTTCTTGCTGACAAAGCGGGTAAAAATAATATTAATTTGAAAAACGTTTCGTTCCTAATTTTCAGACCATTCAAAAACCGAATAATCCATTTTTATTTCGTCACATTTTAGGTCTTGCAAATTTTTCCAATTGGTGACTCAGAGTCTTATAGATCAGTCGGAATTTTCCACCGTTCTACTCCTTCTCAAGCTGACGTTCTTCGATGTTCTTGAAACCAAAAGTTCTTCCGCTACATTTTCTAATCGGTTTCGGTCTTTGCAGGTAAAATCGCCCGAGCGTACGGTGTCTACGATGAAGAAACAGGCGTCCCATTCCGCGGCCTGTTCATCATTGACAACAAGCAAAATCTGCGTCAAGTGACTGTCAACGATCTGCCAGTTGGCCGCTCTGTTGATGAAACTCTCCGCCTTGTGCAGGCGTTCCAGTACACGGACACTCATGGCGAAGGTAAATTGAGAAGTTCCAAGTTCAAGTTACTCACCGAGAACTCGGGTTAATTTTTAACACGGGCATTACAAGAAGGTAGTCGAATCGTGTTGCTCACGGCCGATTTCGCCGAACCCATTTGCGTTGAATATAGTTTTTTTAATCATTCGGTTGTTATTTACAGTTTGCCCCGTCAATTGGAAACCGGGCTCCAAAACCATGAATCCAACTCCCACCGGAAGTCTCGACTACTTCAAGAACTCCAAATAAGAGACATTCGGTCAACTTCACAGTACGCTTTTGAATTCATAATCAAAGTTGGGTCGTAATCTTGTTTTCATCTACTTTTACTTGTAAACAAAAAAACTTGGAGTGGGAATTGTCTTGTGTTATAGTTTCGTCAAATGTACTCTAGGAAACTACTCTGATTTGTTATAGCTCATTGAGGTTTACTCGTTTATTTGTAATACATCACGAACATTCTTCTTTATTATGTTTGTAAAAAAATTCTTACCCTTCCCTCCTATGATACTAAATAAGCTGAGTTGGCACATTGAGTGTCTGCGGAGCAGAGGTCATGTTTTCGTACCTCAAAATGTTATATTCGG
The DNA here is from genome assembly GCA_037159825.1 of Tupiocoris notatus. Lineage (NCBI taxonomy): Eukaryota > Metazoa > Arthropoda > Insecta > Hemiptera > Miridae > Tupiocoris > Tupiocoris notatus. The sequence continues at coordinate 9,255 of JASJUZ010000216.1, read as the reverse complement.
GTAAACCATGTCAATGATAAGGAAGCTCACGTGTCAGAGTATTTCCATATGAAGAGGAAAAATTCCTTCTCTGTTGGATTTACTAATACCATCGATTTTTGGGTGTTTTAATATTCAAAACGGATCACAAATCAAACTCCTCCGCGTCGGAAATGATAAACGGGCGAAATTCGGTGAATAATAATTTTCAAAACATGACATACCTGGTCCTGGGTTTTAATCAATTTGGAACAGATGTATTGAATACATTATCAAATAGTGCAGATTATCAACTAAACGGCCTCAACAATGAGGGAGGAGACTGAACGAGAAAACATTACTCCGACTGCGATAATGAGCAACTTTTCCTAACTCAACAGTTCAAGGTTGTATCACTTGGTGATGTAGGTAACAGTTCATTTCCACGCAAGCATGAGAGCCTTGCGAGAGGCGAGACGTTTCGTGACGTAAGCGGCGGTGATGAGAGCTGACAAAACTGCCGTAATCAACCAGTACTCAAAATCGTCCTTCAGCACATCGAACGTCTTAGATGGCGTTACGCGAGAGTAGAATAAATCTGCACAAAATAAACCGACCGAGATTCGTTGAGTGATTTCCTTCGATACTGGCATATTACAAAAACTGCTTATAAAAATATTTAAAAAAAAAAAAAAATTATTTTCAAGAACTTTTATTTTATGGAATTTTTATAGTATTAAAAATGCGCGTTCTTGAGAATAATTGTTCATTTACTGGTTCAAATGGTAAAGAGATAATTTTATTGTGAAGGGTTGAAATTGGCAAATTTATAATGCGAATGTACTGTTACCGAGGCCATAGACGAAAATGAGACATGTGGATTCGAGGCCTGAGGGCGACGTGTGGATTCCCTGTATCGATTCGAGCGTATGGTTGTAAGTGATGATCGACTCGTGGGGGAGGCCCAGCTCGGGAATGTAAGGCACGATACCTTCCTCTCGCATCTCAGCCGTAGGTGAGACGGATCGTCTCGGATCCAAAAGCATCCAAGGAATCTCCATTACGCCACCAGTTGATAGTCCAACTGCAAGATTATTGAGTGTTATAAAGGTGATACATAAGGCCAATGTGCTTTGCCAGGTTATTCAATTATAGCGCTTGATGTAAAGGTCAGAAATTCGAGATTAGTTAATTGCCATTCTCAATCTGATGATGAAATCAAATCTCAGGTAAGTCAGAGATTAATTAGCACACACTTAACCCTCACTTGGTGGACTCCACCATTAGTTTCATCCACTGAGAAGGTTTCAGCATTGCTGAGACTCAACTTCAAGCAAAATAATGCAACGGTCCCTCGGGAACGCACAGTATCTTGCAGATACTAGTGCATGACAGTTAGGTCATGGCGTGTGGAGGGGGTAGGTGGGAAAGCTGTGCATTGTTTGAGCTACATTTTTGATCGTCCATTACAATTCAGTTTACATGCTGTTGTGACACGTGGCTCCCCACACCAGTTTTTATCTCAGGTAATACATTCACATTTGAGTTTTCTCTCATTTATTTGTACATATTTAGGGCCTTTGAACGTTTTCTTATGCATAATTGTGAGTAAAACGTCCATTATTTTAATAAAATCCAATATTTATCTACGAGAGTTGGAGTTAGCTGTACAGGCAACGCCAACAAGCAATGTTACTGCGAAAACAAAGGTTGTTGCCATAGTTACATTGCTTGTTGACGTTGCCTGTACAACTAACTCTAAGGCTAATTCAAACTTAATTTATTTGGTAAAATCCACCATAGGTAACATACAAAATCATTCAAATAATTTCTGAAAGTGACATTATTCTTGTAGGTCTTTTCTTACGCCTACTTTCAAATTTTTGGCGATTTGAATTCCTCTGCACAGACTGAAACTATTTTATTTTGAAAAATAAATTACACTTGTTCAAAGAAACCGATTTTGGGGGATGAGTACATGTTTGAAGCACTTATTGCCATTTTTATCTCTCAGATACAGCGCGCGCCTCTGTGTTTGGAAATGAGCGCGCGTTCCCTAGGGTTAAAATTTTCAACCAATTTCCTAACATGTAGTAAGCTTAGGTAGTAAACGGAGTAGTTTTAGCTAAGGATCTCCACTTAAAACGTTCTAGCTTCGGTGTCAAACAAAATTCAGACATGACAGCCACATTTTTAAACTCTTGAGACATTCTAACTTAATTGAAAGTCGCTTCACGTCGAGATGTAAACAACCACAAGCTCACGACTCACCTAATAGATGTTTACTTGTAATGCCCTTTTCAGTGATGGTTTCCTTCATTGTGACAATGTTGTGAGGAAATATGTACGCCTGCCGTTTGATCATCGGATCCACCGGTGCGTACAATGAGGAAAATTCTGCAAAAATGAAAATATCGAGAAAGAAGATTTTAAATACAGTTGATTTTACAAACGCTATAGGAGCACATAATATAAAATAATCCTAGAATTACCGGTCGTATTTCTTTGAACGATGCCTTCGTACAAGTCCAAAGCGACCACCTCTGTGCGGCGAGATTTTTCAGAAAAGTAGGAGTAGATGATCCAGTTTTCCGAGTGAACTATGTGAACCGGCTCCGACACCCGCTTGTGCGTGTTAGCATAAACAATTCCACCGTTCACAGCGTCGATCAAATAGATATCCAGAACATCTAAAAGGGCAAATAGTTAGTATAAACAGAGTTTCATTATGCTGGTATGAAACTGGAAAAATTCATTCACTTTTATGAGTTGCATCAGGTGAGACAGTTGCAGCTGCGACCAAGTGCGGATTGATGTATTTGTAAAGGACGCTCCGGTCACCAAGGACGCGACCCTGTGAATGGACGTGCTCTTCTCGCCGCTTCCCAGCCAAGCCTACCAATTTTTCAGGCAGCGCAAGGTTCCAAACGAGTTCGCTCGAGATTGTGCCCTTAGAACAGAAATTAGTCGTTAAATGTTCAGTTTCGTTGATGAAGACTGGAAACTGGATATCTATCGGAACTCACTTTATTCTTATCGGCCACGAAACGGTAACCGTTGAAATGACCGGAGGATGAATCGGCTGAATAAATGTAAAGCTTATTGGCCCATTTCATGGCGACTTTTTTCGTGTCCGGAGGATAAAATTGAACTTGTCCACCTTCTAACAGCAGCAGAAGTCCATTGATATACTGCTCGTTCGGTTCGGGTAACAACATGCACTGGATCATCTTCTTGCCAGTTTTAATCAATCCTCCGTCTATATAATTTTCAATAATAAGGAAGAAGAGTTGACGTTTGTAAGCAGTAAGATATAAATTAGTGAGTAAAATCAATGTGGAAAAAGTATTGAAATTATTTTTAATTATTGTTAAGATGTTTTAAAAATGTATTAAAATTACCGACCTACAGTGCAAATAGGAATACTTCGGTAATATTTTCGAATAAAACGTCTTGAGAACTCTAATTCGTATTTAAATTTATCACAAGTATACAAGAATCGAACTTACTCGCTTCGGAGCTAGTTACAGGGTCGAATACATAGAGGACCAAATTTTCCGTTTCCTGCAAAAAATTGAGTAAAAAATAAGGTCAACATTTTCTAATTGAAAAGATCCCCAATTCTTAACCTAACTTAACACAGCAAGAACTAGGTAAACTTACTCTCTCCTTGTAGAGAATCGTGGCCATAGTTGAGAATGGTATGTGCCTGGCTGACCGTAAAATATAAATAGGAGTGACCACATTGTCGATCGACCTAAATGGAATGACATCTCTGCCGAGATATTTTTGCCACATAATTTTCCCATTCTCATTGTCCAAGGCGAAAATCTGAAAACAAACACCAGTTAATTCGGCACAAACGAAGGAGCAGAGTTGCTCCACATTAGATTAACTTTTCACCTTGGATACTTTAGTGGAGACGAGAATTAGCTTGTGGAGGCCGAATGTATCTTTGACAAGATGGGACGATCCGGCGCTTTTAGAAGAGTCTATCAGTCCCAAAATGGCGGATACCAAATGATGCAACTGGATTACTTGACTGCTTAAACGCCGCGACAACATACCAATTACTCCACCTATGGGACAATAAGTATCACTTTACGTGAGAATAATAGTGATTTTCAGAGGCACTTATGGTAGTAACGAATAAAAATAAAAATAATAAACTGCTGTTCTATGAGACTGCTTATCTGCTGTCAAATTTAAAAAAAAATATAAAAATGCTGTATCAGATTTAACAGATCTCAAGCTAACATCATGCATTCAAATTTGAGCGAAAATTATTCCAACTGTTGGAAAAACGATTTCAATTGATAATTCAACAAATCAAACAAATATTCAATTTCTCATTGTTCTGTGCAACGGTTTTTAATTAAGTCACTTCTCAAGGATATGGTACATTGGAGGTGTTTATGCGACAATATTATTACCTTAACATTACTGGTTACTTCATGCATCAATCGATAAATACTAAGCAGGGTTCACCAGCCTGTGAATTGCTTTGGTGTGTTTTTCAACTTTTCGACATTTCAACTGCAAATCAGAAGCCTGAACGCAATGACGCCAAATGCATCAACGCATTTGATTGAGGCCTGTGAACCCTGCTTAAGCGAAAAACTCTTAGCACGATTCAATAAATGCACAGCACGCAAAGTTGCATCAAATGTTTACAATTCAGGTGATAATCTTTCACAAACAGGTTCGACTATTTAACGTGCGTGGGGCAACTCTATAGAAAGCTACTTACTCGTCAAACTTGAATCCGCTTGAAAGTACATGTAACGGAGATTAGAAAAGTTATATTTTTTCAAGATTGGATAATACTCAATATCACTTTGGGAAATTTCCTATATTGAGGGTGAAGAATTGAGACCTCGTATCTCCATTTTGCCTACTTTACAGGAGAGCAAAAAACTTTCTAAATCTTGGGATACGAGGTATCAACAATTGCAATTTTGAGCCAAAATAATTCGAAAATCGGACAAATGAGCGCTCAAAACCTAGGAACTTACCTGTTAGAAACCATAATCTCATTTTTGTCAAAAATGGAGATGATACGAGGTCTCAATTTTTTACTGTTGAAATGTTACATCGGTTGAATAGTAATTTGCTCAGTTAAGTCGTACAGGGTGCACCAGAACAAATCACATAGGGCCAATGAATGATAATGAAACGATACAATAACTTTTGAGCAGTGCGGATAGAAGATACATGTAAATTTGTCTTCAGATCTCGTTCCGCGTAGCAGATGTTCGGTTAATTAACCGCACAAGGCGGAAGAGAGTTTCATCCGAATTGAAAAGACTAGTGAAAGAAGGTGCACCCTGTATAACATTATTTTAGCCAGTTTTTTTTTTTAAACAAATCTTTGTTCACTATTGGCTTATATTCTTCCAGCATTCGTTTCGGTAAATACGCAGAGGAATCTGTTAGTAGTAGTGTCCCTGGTGGCCTACAGACTGCTAAGAAATATAGGGCCAACTTCAATGATTTTGTTGCCTATTGAGCACATCAGCTCTTTCGCGCATAATCACGTCTACGTAGAGTCAATAGTTGTAATTTAGTTTTGCTCCATGAGCAAGCATACTTAATGAAGAAAAAGTCGTCTGGTTTTTCTCCCACTCAACTTTCGATGAAATTGTTTATAAAAAATTACCTCCTTTATTGGCCAATTCCTTTTCCAAAGTAGCTTCTTCATCTGAGACAGGAAGATCAACCATTTCAACGCTAGCTACGTTGGCAAGGGCTTCTTCTCTCACCCAGAGCAATTTCCCTGCAGAAAATTGCACAATACAGAAGCGTTTTTTCCAACTAAAGGTTGTTCTTTAGAGAAAGAAATTTTCTCTAGTGATTACCTTTTTGAATCAAACTGACAGCTTCATCTTCGTGTGATACAACTGTCAGGCAATTCAGCTCTTCATCATTACCAACATTGCACAGCAATGAGACCATCTTGGGATTCGCAAATGGAAACTTATGGCTCACTATTTGCTTTGAGGTCTTTTTGGTTTCCAAAATAGTGTACTCGACTGTCAAACCCTGTTGAATAAATCAATAGAAGCAACAACCACGATAGTAACAAGCTTAAGACACTACCTTCTTCATTCTCATTGTTCCAATCACTTCTATCGTGTACATAACTTACTCGGTCATCTGATGCTGGCGAGACGGCGACAAGAAACGTACGACCGTTGCTTTTGCGAATGGCAACTTTCGACTTAGCGCTCACTTTGACATGCACCAGCTTCTCAGTAGCGTCGAGATACACAACCTGAGATGGTCCCGACTGTCTATCAATGAGGAGACCCTGTCCAACATTGGTCAGCTTCTTCACGATCCCACTTGACTCTGGGATATCCAAGCTTTTGACAGTTGGAACATTATCACCGATGGAAATGAGAACTAGCGTGTTGTGCGAAGCACATGCGAGAGAGCTGTCAAGGAGAGCGCACCTGAACAGAGTACACAGAAAAATAATTTCCGTCAGATTTTATAATCCCTAAAACCAAATAAAACGTGATTATTCAATTCAAAGGTGCTGTCTTGGGCCAAATTGTAAAAAATAACCCTCAACAGGACAGAAAGGCATAGTCAAACAGTACAATCTTAATAGAAAGCAATGATTAGCAAATTAGCTTGTACTCACGTCGACAAAGATGCGGAAACTTGTTCAGGAAGAGCAATTTTCTTCGACGGGCCCGCAGGGCTGCCACTGTTTGCATGGAAATTCGTCACTTCAACATTTGCCTGGTTAAACCTGATTTGGTAAACTTTATGGTCATCGGATGCCCAAATACCGTCCCTGCAAATCAAACAAGAATCAGAAACAATGTTCCGTATGGTAGAGCATCTAGGTGAATGAGGAATTCTAAATACAATTAAGTTAAATTAGATCGTACTTATGAGCGACTAGAGGTGTGCTCCATTCGTTGACTAGCAAACCGGAACTTTTGTTCCAACTGCGCACGATGAACGGGCCGCTTCCTGAAACAGTCATTACCTCGGCGCCAACATTGAGTGATCTGATGACCCCGTCTACACCAGACTCGAGCACGTGACGCCATAGAATTTCACCTGGAACATAATTGAAGAGTGCATAGTAACAATCTGAACTACACTGGATTATGAATGAGTACTCAAGGAAATGATATTCCACTAAACCACAGGATGCTTAATTTGATCTGAGAGTACCATTTTTGGCGTCCAGAGCCGCAACAACGTTGTTGATCGATGCAACGTAAAGTCTCGGCGACTTTCCATCAAGCTCCAATTTGCTATGAGTTACTTCACCGATAAATGACAGTTTCCTAAAATACATAATAAGAATATTCAAGCATGGGCGTACAATAGAGTCGTAGAGGGGTTGTGAGGGGGAGAAAAACCAGGCGACTTATTCTCCAGATTTTTATTGGCTGGCCGAGCACTTTCGCCCATTCGGGCATCTTCGGGGCGATAAGTCGCCTGGTTTTTCTCCCCCTCACAACCCCTCTACTACAATAAATGCGACGACAACTAAGCGAAGAAGTACAATAGAGTCGTAAATAATCGAATTATGTTTATGTAGTAAATAATAGCAGTATGGCCATAACAGAAACGGTCCGTGGTATAAACGAATTCGAACGGGAGGTGAGTCATGATGAGAAATTAAATTTTTTTACTACTGCGCGAGTGGAATCATTCAAGGCCATCTCTAGGGCCATGTCGATATATATTAGGATCATACCGCCCCGAACGATGGGCCTGAGGAATACCAGGAGTGAAAAATGAGAATGGGGAAGACGCATTTTTTTTATTTTCGTACCTAATGGCCTGAATTCTGTTATTTGGTGTCAACCGAAGAAGGAATGACCAATTTTTCATGAAAATTGTGAGTTTTCGCGGAGAAAATCGCTGAGGAAAATCAGTGGTTTGAATAAACCCGGAGATGTAACTCCAACCGATTGAAGTAACTCCCTAGAGCGCTCTGTAGACGGCTGAAAGACAGACAACAACAACAAGACGGTCTTTAAGACTGGAGTCATGCTAAATCGAGTAAATGACGCTAACTTCACTGCTACTTGTTAGGTTTTTTTAATCGTCGAGTTAGTACCGCCCGAAATGCCTCGTAAAGCAAATAAATTGCTGAGGGGGGTTTGGTAATCTCACAGCAACCTCAAATTATTGCTCCCAATGTTAGTTTATTCTCCGAAGATACAAGCGCTAGTGTCGATATTCACGTTCGACTGACTAGTTATGACGTAATAACTATTCATTTTTCGTTCAAAATCATCGGTTTTCCTTAGCGATTTTCTCCGCGGAAACTCACAATTTTCATGAAAAATTGGTCATTCCGTCTTCGGTTGACACCAAATAACAGAATTCAGGCCAAAAGGAACGAAAATAAAAAATAGGCGTCTTCCCCATTGGGGGAAACAATGTTGCTATTTTCTCCTACACCTTTCCAGACAAGCTGCACAAAATGCAAGTAAAGCAGCAAATTAATGCTCAAAGCCCGTAAATGGGGAGGGAACAAAAATTCGCCCCCTTTTCCTTACGGCACATGACGGGTGGAGTAAAGGCCCCCTTACAGCACAGGGATTTCAAGGGACAGTAATTAATTGACAATATAGGAACTCATCATCTTAATATACTCACCAATCAAATTTACCGACTTGATCTTCGTACAAAGCTTCGGTAAAACAGAATAACGCAGAAATTAAACTAAAAATAATACATTGTCGGAATTTCATCGCGTATAATATTAATAACTAAGGTCAGAGATCCCTCATCACAGAAAAACACTAAGGGCTAGTGTATTATGAATACAATCAATAACTCGACTCGCCGTAAAATTCTTAGCTAAGGCGAGACACCGCCGGATAATCAATGAGCACTGAAAAATAGTGAAAACCGATGCGAAATAACCGCGGCCGCGTCACGAATAATGAACACGCACAGGTAAAAATTTCGTGCGAACAGCAGAGCAATGAACTATCGATATCGAACATTACGTATTGATAACTGATAACCGGCAGATAAGGAAGACTCAAATTGTGCCCCTTCATTATCTACGGTAGACGCAAAATAAATTTGAAACTCGGAAAGATAAAAGGAGTGAAATAACATTGACGTAGTTTAGATAAAGTAGTAAAATTAATTTATTTTGAAATATCTTCGGGTTAAATGGATTCGAAAACGCTAGCGTTGGAATCTTATGGTGAACTTGGTATTTTGCCCTAGTTTCTCTCCTTGTCGCTGTTTGTTTGTTGATAACGTAGCTGATAATTCAGGTGGACCCTCGGTGAAGCGCAAGGT